>WHVD01000026.1:600000-867394 GCA_015178975.1 Hysterangium stoloniferum
ATAGAATATAATAAAAATACAATAAATTCAAGAAAATATTAAATAATTCAAAGAAAACTAAGAGAACCTTATGAGATAATGCTGATACCCACAGTGTCCTTCCTCATTAAGTTATAAAGGGGTCTGGCAAGTCCTGCAAAGTCCTGGATAAACCTTCTATAAAAGTTGATAAAGCCAAGGAAAAACTGTGTCTCTTTTATAGTAGTAGGTTCAAGCCATTTGGAAATACCTTCTATCTTTACTGGATCCTTGGAGATGCAGCCATGTGAAATGATCAGTCCAAGATATTCAATCTTTTTCTTTTTAAATTCACATTTTTCTGCATGTAAGTATAACTTATTTTTCTCCAAAATCTCCAGAACACTTTTGACTGCTTCCCTGTGTCTTCTGTGAAGATAAGGATATCATCTATGTAGACAATGCCAACCTGTCCATCAATCAGTTCTATGAACAGATCATTCATCATGGTCTGAAAGGTAGCAGGACTGTTGGTGAGACTAATGAACATGACCAATAGTTCAAATAACACTCTATTGGTCCTAAATACTGCCTTCCATTCATCTCCCTTCTTTATCCTGACATTGTTATAACTCCATCTGACATCCACCTTGGTGAAGTATTTGGCTTTCTTCAACTTGCTGATAATGTCAGGGATAAGTGGCAGGGGATAGGAATTTTTTATTGTTACAGTGACTCACAAAATGTATCCAATGTTTTGCAGTTTCAAATTATATACCTTATACCTCAGTAGATAAAATAGTAAAAATCACCAGAATATTTTCAAGATGCTCTATCATGCATAGTTTGATATGACATAATGGAATTATGTAATATCTATAATGGTAACAATATGAATATTTTAATAGAGAAGGTTCATTGGATACCTTTTGTTGCTGACAAGGTTAGGTGGGAAATTACTTGTATTTAGTGCTTGGTATAGCCACCCATTGCCTTTAATGTATCTGAAACTTTCCTATGCATATTTGCAATCAAATCCTGACACACCTTTGCATCAATCTTGTACCATTCCTTCACCACCCTCTTCCAAACTTGTCCATCCCCTGGAGTGCATTTTCATACCCTCTTCAAGTGATTCTATAAGTGTTCAATGGGATTCAGGTCAGGAGATTCTGCTGGCCTTGAGAGAACCCTGAAACCATTTATTGGAACCAATTCTGGGCCTTCTTGCAGGTGTGCTTGGGGGCATTATCCTGCTGGAAGCTGCAGATTTCATAGTCACTAAGGCTGGCTTGCAAGTCATCCTCCAGAATCTGTATGTAGACATCCCCATCTATCCTTCCATCAATCTTGCATGCATACCCAACCCCCCCTCACAACATACACCTTTCAGGTCTGTAGCTACAGTGGTTCTTGAGTTATTCAAGAATCTTTGCACAACTAAAAATCATTGGAAGGGTTTTGTCCCTCACTGTATATATCAAAGGGCTCTCACAGCTAAGATTCTCCAAATTCCAATGATGAATCCCCTTTCACTTGCTGCCCAGCATGAGATCCTTGCTCTACTTAATGCTGGCTATTCTGCCAAACATATTTCACTTTCTACTGGCTATGGCTATGCTACTATCTCTAAACTTCACTGTGAATATGATTCCCACCTTTCTAAGGCCTCTGGTGGTCACCCATCCAAACTCTCTACAGCCAATATCTGTTTTGCATGATGCCTTATCAGCTCTGGGAAGGCTGACACAGCTGTAGATGCAACAAAGACACTTTGAGCTGTCACCAACCATGCACTCCATCCTCAAACAGTGCATTGTGGACTCAAGGCAGCTGGGATGAAGGCTGTGGTAAAGAAGAAAAGGCTTCTTCTTTCTAAGAAGCATAGCACCACCAAACTTCAGGGTTCTCTCAACCAGCCTGTTACTCAAGCCTTCCCCTGCCTTTTTCCACACCCACATCCTGCCATCTGACCCCAGCCTATTGATTTTTGTCTCATAAGACCACACCACCTTCTTCCAGAGGCCTGTCCACTATATCCAGAATTCACTTTACCCATTACCCATCACTTGCCAAAGCACCTGGTGGCCATCCATGCAAGCGTTCTCTCTCAGATATTCATTATTCCATCCAACAAATCACTTCTCAGAAGGCAGAACATGCCATTGAGGTCACCAAAATCCTTCAAAATATGACTGGAGAGTCCATTTCAGTGAAGACTGTTCATAAAGCACTCAAGAAGGCTGGAATGAGGGCTGTGGTGAAAAGAAAAAAGGTCTTTACTCACTAAAAGGCATAGAAAGGCAAGGATGGACTTTGCTCTGTGTTAAGGGTACATACATGGTGGTTTTCCAGAGAAACCCACAGGAAATCCGGTAGGACTTGGCTTCAGCTTATAGGCTGTGCCTTCACGAGATCGTGTTGTCCAATTTCAAACAGACAGACAGGAAACTGGGGAGTCTGGGCAGAGTTTGTGGGTTGAGAGGTTAGGGAGTCAAGATAAATAAGTCAGAGTTTGAGAGATAGATGCATCAGAGCCCGTGGACTCTAACTAGCAAGAGTGGTGTAATTCAAAGAGGAGTTTGGAGTGGAAAATGTACTAGATTACTGGGGAGAATCTAAGCTGATTTTCTGACTGGATTGTATGTACAACATCTGCCAGACTATATAGACTGTGGAATGAATAACATACCAAATCCAGTAATAATGAAAATGAAACTAGCAAACATAAAACGAGATAAGTAAACACCAAATTTGGTGTTAGGAATGGAACGGGATGGAGCGGAGTCCGAATTGTGACAGGTCATAAACCATAATGGGAAATGGAGCGGGAGTGGAGTCCGAATTGTGACAGGTCATTTACTAAAATGGGAATGGGGCTCAGTTAAGGGGATGACAGGTTTTCTGAGTGGGGTCTGGTGACTGATGTGTGGGATGGGGTCAGACATAGGGACGGAGTCTGGCGGGTAGTCCGGTGACTGATACATGACATAACGAAGTCAAATGTGGACAAGTCTGACGTACGGAGTCTGGCAGGAATTCCAGTAAACTGACAATTGGTGCACATAGGATCTGGGTTCGTATAAGTTAGTGCCCGGAGTCCGGTGGGAATTCCGGTCATAACACTCTGGCACACAAAGACTGGACTGTGGATGATTGGAAGAGGGTTGTTTGGTCAGATGAGACAAAAATCAATTGTTTGGGGTTAGATGGGAGGAAGTGGGTGTGGAAAAGGGCAGGAATAGTGTATATATATACTATAAGTATGTAGGATCAGAAAATTGGACTATAACACTTCCACCAAGAAAAAGAGATTCCCACTGACAACTGGAAAAATACAGATTCTCACTGACTGTGGCAACCAAATCAGAATAGTTCTGCTTTGCAAAGTATGAACTGAAGCTTGCAGTTGGGCCACTTGTTAAGTTCCCGAACAAAGCTCCACGGATAGTCCCGTGGAGGTTTCTGGTAACTATTCCAAACACACACTTGCTTCCGGGAATAGTCCCACAGAGTCCCCGGGTAATAGGTCCCGGAAAAGTTCCGGGGATTATTAGTACAAGGAATGGTGATATCAGAATAATTACCAGAAAGTCTGGTGAGCGACTGAGATGGACTTGGCTTCAGCTCATAGGCTGCACCCTCATACACTCATTCGGGTGTCCATATTTCGAACTGACAGAATGCATACAGGAAGGTATAGATTCCGGAGTTCCTGTGGGAGTTCCGGGAATCAAGTGTGCAGACAGACAAGAGGACTAGAGACTGTTCAAGGATCAAACTTGTTCGGGGGAAAACTAGTTCGAGATTGAAACTGGATTCTAAGTACATGAACATAGCAGACTTATATAGACTGTGAAATGTAATAATACCAAATCCGGTATTAATGAGAGGCAGAACTATTAAACATAAAACCAAACAAGTAAATACTAAACTGGGAATTAGGGACGGAACGGAACGGGAGTGGAGAACGAATCATGACAGATCATTTAACCATAACTGGAGCGGGGCTCAGTTAGAGGGGTTCCAGAAGTCCGGTCGGAGTCCGGTGACTTTAGTCTTATTCTCCCCTGAGGTGGAGGGTCCACCTTTTTCATAGAAGAGTCCAAAGAGTCCAAAGGGTTTATTTTTTATTTTTTATTTTTTTTATTTGGCTAAGTTCTAATATTTTTGTGGGGGCAAGAAAAAAAAAGGAGAGATGAGGTGGTAGAAGTTGTGTGCATATGTGGGTATGTGGATGTATGTGGGGCTGGCATCTAAACTGCCAGATGTCTCCACCCTCGCTAAATTGCCAGCCTTCTTTCCGGCTAAGGTGGACCTTTCTACACAAACTGTGGAGTCTTCTATGAAAATGTAGACCATCCACCTCAGGGGAGAATAAGACTAAAAGTGTGTGAAATATGGTTAAGAATTATGGGACTAGCCTTTAAGTGCTAGACATGAATTTGTAGAACTATAAAGAAGTTCAAAGTTCGCATCCCAGAATGTATTGTCTTAGCCCTATAATTTATATTTTTGTTGCTGCATATAGTCATATAGTGGTACAACAAATTAAGATGTAGTATGACAAATAAGTCGGGAATGGGAGAAAAAATAGCAGATTCAAAAGCAGAAGGGTCACAATGGTGGTGTCGTAGCTCAGTGTGTGTTATGATGTGGATCCCATCAATCATACCTTGGTAGCTCAATCGGTAGAGCATGAGACTCATACAGTGCTTCTGACCACTTACGGCTGCGGGTTCGACTCCGGCATGAGGCTATATTTTTATCCTGTTAAATCACGGGCTCCTTCCTACCAAGAGTGCCAATTGAACCAGATATATATGAATGGTTGTTGTATCAACCTCACTCGGTGGTAGCAGACAGGATAGGGTTATCGTTGTTGTATCAAGGACTTGTCTGTTATACTCGATACTGTCAAGGAAGATTCAGCATACTCGATGTGTTTTTACGTGCTCTGTTCCTCCTAACTTGTCGGTCCCTTCGAAGCCTGCCACTCCATTGTCCCCGGTGATTTCGCAAGCTTTGTCGTAGTAACCATTCTCTACCACTATAGTGATTGTGTATCGTATCCGAGTTTGTCACGCCAGTTGACCGTTCACTTTGTACTTTTTTCAAGATTCTTGTGTTCGGAGCGAATTAGTGCCGCGAGTCCAGTATGAACCCCTAAGCTCACATCTGTTGGTGCCTCCTTTGTAGAACCACCATGTAGCCTCCCTTACAACATTATACGTCATGGGAGGGTCTGAAAGCCGCATTGCTATATTCTCAGAATTAAGGCGGTAAAAAGCGGCTATATGCGCTCTTGAATTGGTTCAAACTATGTAGCTTTACATAAATGAGAAATATTTTCCAAAAGGGGAGTTAAGTAAAGAGTAATAGTACTATCCTTCCTCCTGGGTCGGATAATGTGTCGGCGTTATCCAACAGAAATTACGATAAATGGGGCGAAATGGATGGAACAAGAGCATCGGCCCAGTGGGGATAGTCCTCCAACACTGATCTGGCGTCTGAATTAGATGTTACGCACACACCGGTGAAAGGGGTGGCGATGGTGCAAAGTAAAGAATGAGCCATGTCATGCATGAGTTCTAATTGTTTCCACCAGTAACCGTGGGATTGATCGTTGTTTGAGCGGCGCATTACAACACAATGTAGAAGAAGGCGAGGGAGAATGGCGATTATATTGAGACTGCGGACTGTGGTACACGCGGATTCGATGTCGGAAGATCCAGCCATCAGTTTCAGAATGACCTCCGTTTGCCTGAAGAGAGGAGCTGCAACGCTGGACTCGTGTGGGCCATAATCAGACTGGTAGGATATTTCATGAGTGGATATGAGATGACGCTGGAGGTAAAACATTCTCACATACCATAGGAGCGGCTCAATGAGCGAAGAAACAACATTCAGCTTGTTGATATGATCTGTGCGAAGCGTGCTGTCGTCGAAGAAGGCTTCTAGGGCGTCGATATCACGCCACAGTGAATGCGATGTATCCCCATCGATATAATCAAGTGTCAAGGACGTAATGTGGCGGTTTGTGTCGTCCACTAGAATTTTCAATACATCTCCAGCAATATCTCGAAACCGGACATCTTGGTGGATGCAACACACGAGAAGCTCTATAGGGTTTAAATACAAGGAAAGCCGGTGTGAGTAATTTTGTCTGTCGTGGTTTTTAGTATGCAGAATGAAATGATACAATGGCGCGACGCACGGTTGTACCCAGAATTCAAAGTAACCTCTGATCGCAGTGAGCTCTTCTACGGACAGTTGACGGACGTGGCAGGTCCTTTCCACAATTTCAACAAGGTCGCTGAAGAGGTCGGAAGGTGGGTTGCATGAGGATAATAAATATCCGGCGATTTGTAGAATGAACGTCGATGCGACCTCAAACAGGTTGGTGTGTAGCGGTGATTTGATGACAGCATTGTAAAGCGATGGCGTAATTGCAATTGCTGGCCGATCCTTATCTGACCATCGAGCGCCGAGACACCGGAGGAAGATATAACCCAAAGATGCCATAAGCTCGGCAGTCGGTCCTTCGTTTCTCTTCTGGATAACACGTGAATCATAGAACCCGTCTAAGACTATTGACGCCTGTTCTCGAATTCGAGGGGAATAAGTGGGTCTAGAAAGACGTGAGTGTTTTGAGCGTATTCAATGCTTGACGCTGTTGTATCCCTACCTCATCAAATCGATGGTCTCTTGAATTATTATTCCCAGTCTTGCCAGGGTAATAAAGTTCTGCACTAACTTGTTAAAGGCCTTGTATGTTCCATACCCACCTGCTATTTCCTCGTATATCATTAACTTTACCATCAGCGAAACTTTCTTTCCGTGGTGAACCACTTTCATCCCAAATGTTTCCAAACCGACTCTACAGCAATACCCTGGGCCAATTTCAATACTTGAAGAGGAGGTATCAGCAAGTGAGCCCGCTCCCCAGTCGATGTTGTCGCCGCGATATGGACTGAAGTTCGTTGTCGTGTTAGTGGATCTTCCTCGTATCTGAATAATACTTGGTGGGTTATCGTAGTTTGTCTCTCTTTTTGAGTGAAAACATGTTCGAAACTGAAAACATGAGGTTTGTCAACAATAGACGTGGAAAGGATATTTCCTTTTGCGCACCAATTCCTCCACCCAAACATTCACGTCTTCTTCAGACAGTGCTATGTGTTGGTTGTCTTTGGGTGCTAGATAACATAAACCAGGTCGATGTTCGCTACAGCTCCAGGGGGGGAGGGGGTGGCAGGTTATTGTAATATCGGAAGGGGATGCTGCCCTTTTTAAGGTGCAATCATCAGAGGAGTGAATTTCCAGGTATATCAATGTGGCGGTGCTTTATATAGCATACCCAACGTTTCATCCCTTCCTTTTAAATAACTTGGAAGCCCACTCACCCTCCTTCAATAATACAGACTCTGGGATACTCTCAATTCTCTTTACTATTTTCTAAATTCATTACTTCCCCCCTCATGAGATCGGCCACGCCCCCAACACATGGCACCTATGAATAGTTTGACAAGCTGTCACCGCATAATACGGCAATTTCAGTGCATTCCCGTAAATTTACCGCAGGTGGCCAGTTCTCTGGTGTTGGTGGACGTACCCGGTGTCAAGATATAGCCTCGGTGCTGTGCTTGCACGGTATATCCCGCGTTTCTTCCCTCCCTTTAAACCGGGCCGTTCACCCTCCTTGAATCATGCAATAGTAATCATATTTATGAATGGCGATAAAGACCTTTCTGAATCACGACCAACAAGTTTTTCAACGGCCAAGACATTTTTGAACGGCGACAAACAAGTTTTTGAATGGCGATCAAGAGGTTTCGAATCATGACCCAGAGCTTTTTAAACTGCAAAGATCTTTTCAAACAGCAATCAAACACTTTCAAACCATCACGAACACCCTTTTCAATCCTAATTGGCGTTTAGGCAACTCATTCACTTGATCTAGACAGAAAACATACATGTCCTTCCATCCCCTTTACAAGCCTCTCCGCCTATCGTATAATTAAGAACAGTCCATCGACGTACTCCCCAACGACGAGACGGACCCGGTACTCTTCAGTGTCTCACCGCTCGCGTTGCCACTCCCACCCCCACCAACAACACTTGCCCTAAGATGAGGCAAGGGCGGAAGCGCCTTCGAAGGTGGCCGTGGTGCAGGCGCCGGAAGCACCCTTCCAGGCCCAGAAGGCGAAGGCAAAATGCTAATCTACGTAGAGCCGTTAGAGATGGTACGTATCGTTGGCGTGTTAGGCGCAGAGGCCGAGCCGGACCTAGCACGTATTGAGGTGTTTAGCTGTCCGTTTGGTGCAATCGCGCTTCCACCACCTGCGCCGCCCGTCCCCACCGCACCTGCACCCGCACCAGAACCACCACCCATCCGATTCCCAGCAACAACGCCTTCAACCCCCCAGGACTCTGCGATCCCGCAGAAAGCGTGCGCATCGTGACCCCTTTCGCGCGGGCCGTCTCATTTGGGTCTGTGGATAATAAATGAATGAGATCAGAGTTGTCATCGGGTTTGGGAGTTAAGACTGAGACTGATTTAATCTAAAGAATTATTTAACACACCTGTACCCAGACCAGCAGAACTCGCACTCGGGAGACTCGTCTGCCTCATAGCCGGATTAACAACCGCCCCAGCAGACCCAGACCCAGACACGGGAAACTGTTGCATACAAGAGGCAGTAGGTATCGGTATTGATCTACCCCCCAAGCCCCTAGACGGCGTCGTGGTAATACTTGCAGGTGCGCATCCGTGCCCGTATTTGGGTCTGCGTCTGTGGCCCACGTCCTTCCCTTCTAAACGGATCCCCAGCATCAAACAACGGCGATCGGGGAGGTTTCTGTGCAGACTCCATGCTTTCCTTCATGTTCATTCCACCACCACCTCCGTCGCCATGGGTATTGTCATCGTTCTGGGCAATAGTAGGATCCTTCCCGGTGTCATGATCATGGATATGAGCTTGAAGGTGTCCATTCCCGTCCATCGTCTGCACGATGCTCATGGCTCCCCCAGCCCACGCCGCAGGAGGATTAGAAGCAGGACACGAAGGACTCGGAGGGACTCGTGGGAACGTGTAAGGGTATTCGGGGACTGTTGGGGACTGCGCGACGTCGACGTTGAGATTCGCCTTCGTTTGCATTCTCATCTTCAACCTAACGCTTAGACCAACAGGCGGTTTTTGCAGACGCAGTACACCGTGTCCGTGTCCATCCTCGTTCACCATTGCTGTAGATGCCTCTGCCTCCACATGCTCGTGACGCTCACTTCCCCTCCTCATCACGTTCAACGAGATACCGCAGCACCGATCCTCCCACACCGGTCCCCGATCCCACAACATGTCCGCATGACTCACTTCTAACATGTCCATATGAATCACTCCTTACATGTCCATCCAAACATTCCATCATATCCTGCTGCGCGAGGTGTATACTTGTAGGAAGGGAGAAACGACGGCGTCGGGGACGCGATACGTGCCATGGGGGATGAGACCCGGGCGATATGTGGTGTAGGTGTGGGGGATGCAACACGAGCCATTTGTGCTTGTGCCTGTGCTGCGGGTGCTTGTGCTTGTTTTGCGGGTGCAGCTATGGGTGCATTCGCGGGTGCAGTTGCGCTGGGGGGTGAAGGTGGGGATGGCGCCGAGGCCGACCTCGGAAAAGATATCCCTGTCCGCATCGACATCTGGCCAACACTAAAACCCCCACTCGTAGCAGTCCCAGCTTCCCTATCCACACTGAGCCCCACACCAGCACCAGCACCAGGATCAAGTCTACCGCCCACACCAGAACCAGAACCAGAATCAGAACAAGTCTGCTCGTCGCGGCCAGGGCCACCACGATCACGATCACGGGCGTCCACCCAAACATGCGGATGCGTCTTCGCATGCGGGTACGCCGCTTTTTCGGGAGAGTGAGGAATTGTCAGCGTTGGCGGTGGGATGGTGCTGGGTGGTCTGTGTAGGGATAGATGCACGTGTACAAGTCGTCTCATCGGTGGTGGCAGTAAAGTTTAAATGGGGAAGCGAGGGCTGAAGCGAGATCTGTGATGATATTGAATATTGAGATGTTGCTGTTGCCACTGAAGCTGAGGCTGACGTCCAAGTCAGAGTCCAAGTCAGGGTCAAACTCGCAGCCGATCCTGAAGCCGAGCTCGACGCCGATATCGACGCAGAAGAGGGGTGCCCCAGCCCCAATCTAAATCCATATCCCTGCCCATCCGACGCCTTCCTCGCACCATGTCCGTGTCCACGTGGGCGTGAATGCAACCTTCTCGGTGAATGGTGATAAATATGCGGATGGGAGTTCGACGCGGACGAAAACGACGATGACGACGACGGCTGTCTCGGCCTCGGCCGCGACGATGTCATGGTATCTGCATTTGCATTCCCTGCTATTCTCATCCCCGTGCCCGTGCCCAAACAGCCCTTCCGGGAGATCGTATTAATAGACGATTTCCTCGACATGGACATGGACATGGACACTGCCATGCTGCTTTTTCTCGACAGGCTGGGTGCGAGACGGGAGAGGCGGTCTGTTAGTTCCGACGGGGCGTCTTCATCTTCGCTGTGGGTGAGCGGGGGTGGTTGTTAGTCGGAAGATGGAAGAAAAAGGTGAAAACAAAAACTGACCTATCGCTCCACCCCAACCCCGTAGAAGCCAAACCATCCTCTCAACAGCCTGCCATCCTTGTGCCTCTGCCTCCTCTTCTCTGTATCACGGGCATCGCGAGGATGTTTCGATAACGTCGCTAATTTCGCAATTTCGCAATTCGAATCGGTTGGCTAGCATAGATGAAAGCACGATTGACTTACAGAACATACTCCCCACAGGACTCATCCTGGCTACATCTCTTTCAAGAGATGCATCACGACCACGAGCCTGAGGTTCCGGCGAAGGACGATCATCACCTCCCTCCAGGCTCATACTCAGACTCAGACTAGGCGTCGAGCGGGCTCGATACAGTCTCGCCGCCTCCTCCGCCGAAGCAAAACGGAGGGTACCGGGCATCGACTTGCGGCCGCGACTCTGGCCCTTCCCCTTTCTCAAATTATGACAGCTCCGGCTGCGTATGAGTGTTTGGATATCCAGGGATGATGTTCGCGTTGACGGTGTGGGTGAAGGAAGTCGTGATAGCGATAATGGGTTGTTTTCTTGCGTGGAGGTAGTCATTCCGATCGTCGTCGTATCCAAGTTCGAGTTCAAACTGGATCGCAGCTTTTGGGGTGATCGTGGGTGAGCGTGCTGCTGTCGTTGGCTTTGTGGATGTCGTGGTGATGGTGGTGGTAGTAGTGATCGTGTGTTTGGATGGAGAAGAAATCGGGAAGGACTTTGAGGATGAGTTGGGAGGCTTGTATGAAGATGGCGTGGCTGCTGCTCTAGTAGCAGATGTCAAGGTCGTATTGATCTCAGTAGTCATAGGCGTGGGTGGCTTCATCAAAAGACTCCTCCACTTGCCATATTCGTTTCCATTCATCAAGGTCTCGCCGTTACTATGGCTCGTGAAGCAGATGGCATCGTCAAAAAACTCCTCGGCTTGCCATACATGTTTCCATAAGGTTAATGCTGAGGTTTAGGTGGCTTTGTGGAAGATCTGTTAGGGAATCGTTAAATAATTTATGATAGTATTGAGAGTGATACGCACGTTGGGGATCTAAACCGAAAGTGTGACCTGTCGAAATGGGATATTGGGTGAATTTCTCATTGCGGTTATGCAAGAGATGATCATTAAAATGAAGAAGAGTGGTTGATGCTCACCACTACGAGCGCAGGAACTCAGACACAGACAGAGACAAGGAGCGAAGGATAGTTTGACCAGCGGGCACTAAGGACCCACAATCGTACACAACTTGTCGCTACTATCCGATAGGGTCGGAATAATACAGTCATAAATTAATATGCCTGATATGTGAAAGCACCAGGACAAAAGGAAGGATTAACATGTCGCATGAGGCATAGCATGATATAATATATTCAAATATTCACTCATCAACAAAATGGGGAGAAAAGGAATTAATGCCTAAGACATGATCGAAAGCATATGTCATAAAAAAATCACACGTAACTTGCCCCTGAGACGATCCGTCGTCGGCGGCGTGGTGGCGGAGAGCTCAGGGAGGAGGCTGCGCACGGATAGAGAGGGATTTGGGAGGTGCGCGGTTCGCCGGGGTGAGGATGGGCGCTGGGGCGGGGGCGTGTGGTGGGAGCGTGCGCTTGCACCTGGGCTGCGTGGCCATGGCTTTGGGTGGGTATGTGGCCCTTTCACAGGTGGAGAAGGAGGCTTGGGCGTCGGACACTGAGAGGCAGAATGTCATTTGCTCGGAACGTGAGGGCAAACGTGTCATCGAGTTCGAGTTCAAACTGGATTGCAGCGTTTGGGATGATCGTGGGTGAGCGTGCAGCTGTGGTCGGCTTTGTGGATGTGGTGGTGGTGGTGGTGGTGGTGGTAGTGATGGTGTGTTTTGGATGGAGAAGAAATCGGGGAGGAGGGAGGCTTGTATGAAGATGGCGTGGCTGCTGCTCTAGTAGCAGACGTGAGGGTCGTATTGATCCGAGTAGTCACAGGCGCAGATGGCATTGTCAGGAGGAGGCTGCACATGGATGGAAGGGGATTTGACCGTGACAAAGACGTTTTCAAACAGCGATGACGTTTATGAATGGCGACGAAGAGGTTGTGGAACGGCGAAGATGTTTTCTAACAGCGATGACGTTTATGAACGGTGACGAAGACATTTTGGAACGGCGAAGATGTTTTCAAACAGCGATGACGTTTTGGAATGGCGAAGATGTTTTCGGACAGCGATGACGTTTTGGAACGGCGACGAAGTTTTGGAACAGCGATGAGACACTTTCGAACGGCAGTAACAAAGACGTTTTCAAACAGCGATGACGTTTATGAACGGCGATGTGGAACGGCGAAGATGTTTTCTAACAGCGATGAGACACTTTTGAACGGTGACAAAGAACTTTCAAACAGCGATGACGTTTTGGAACGGAGAAGATGTTTTCGGACAGCGATGACGTTTATGAACAGCGACGAAGACGTTTTGGAATGGAGAAGATGTTTTCGAACAGCGATGAGACACTTTCGTACGGCGGTGACAAAGACATTTTCAAACAGCGATGACGTTTATGAACGGCGACAAAGAGGTTGTGGAACGGCGAAGATGTTTTCTAACGGCGATGACGTTTATGAACGGCGATGAAGACATTTTGGAACGGCGAAGATGTTTTCGAATAGCGATGAGACACTTTCGAACGGTGACAAAGACGTTTTCAAACAGCGATGACGTTTATGAACGGCGACTAAGGGATTTTTGAATAGTGACAAAGAAGTTTTTCAATAGCGAAGACGATGTTTTAAGGCAAAGGCGACGGTTTGAACGGCGAAGACACCCTTTCAATGCCATGCGCAACGGTGATCAAGATCATTACGACGAAGAGCCATGGGCGGCAAAGATTGGAGGTTGAGTGGCATTTCGGACGGTGATGAAGATATTTTGGGACGACGACGAAGAGGTTTTGGGATGGTGATGAAGAGGTTTTGGGACGGCAATGAAGAGGTTTTGGGATGGCGATGAAGAGGTTTTGGACGGTGACAAAGAGGTTTTGGTGTTTTGAACGGCGATGAAGACATTTGATCAACATTTTGAATGGCGACGACAATAATGCTTGTCAATGGTGAAACGGCGAAGGGGAGGATTTGACAACGGCAATGAAGACCATTTTGATTAGTGTTTTCAACGGCGACGAAGACGTTTGATCAGTATTTTGAACGGCGATGAAGATGTTTGATCGGTATTTTGAACGGTGACGAGGCATTTTGATTAGTGTTTTGAACGACGACAAAGACATTTGGTCGGTATTTTGAATGGCGATGACGATAACGTTTGCTAACGGTGAAATGGCGAAGAAGACCATTTATATTAGTGTTTTTGAACGGCGACGAAGACGTTTGATCGGTATTTTGAACAGCGACGAAGACGTTTGATCGGTATTTTGAACGGCGACGACAATAATGTTTGCCAACGGTGAAACAGCGAAGGAGAGGATTTGACAACGGCGACGAAGACCATTTTGATTAGTGTTTTGAATGACGACGAAGACCTTTTCATCGGTATTTTGAACGGTGACGACTATAACGTTGACAATGGTCAAACAGTGAAGAAGACATTTTGAAACGGTGATGAAGACGTTTTGATTAGTGTTTTGAACGGCGACCACAATAATGTTTGTCAATGGTGAAACAGCGAAGGAGAGGATTTGACAACGGCGATGAAGACCATTTTGATTGGTGTTTTGAACGACGATGAAGACGTTTTGATCAGTATTTTGAACGGCGACGACAATAACGTTTGCCAACGGTGAAACGATGAGGTAGACGATTTTAAACAGCGATGAAGACGATTTTGATCAGTGGTTTTGAACGGCGACGAAGACAATTTCGAGGATGTGTCAACGGTGGAGGGGCAACAGTTTGAATGGCGAAGAGGATGTTTGAAACGGCAAAGACGGTATTTTGAACGGCGAAGGCGACGGTTCGGACAGCGAAGACACCCCTCTTGACGCCGTGCGCGAACGAGGTCTCGTTCGCGGGGGGAATACCCATAGTCGTCAAGGGGAGATAATAAAATTGTAGTGGGTAAAGGAATATCGGGTACAGGTGGTGGAGGCTTGGGGAGACTGGAGGGAGGCAAACGAGGATGGCCTTCATGACTTTCAAGGAACCTGACATGATAAGAAACGTAAATTTGGTTAGATTTGGGATCATAGCAATGATACGCTTTCATATTGGGCTCATATCCAAGAAGGATACACTCAACAGAGCGCTCATAGATTTTGGGGTTGTGTTTATTTAGGATGAGGACAAAGGCACGGCACCCAGCCTCACGCAAATAAGAGAGGTCAGGAATGCGGCCATGCCAAAGCTCCCAAGGCGTCTTGCCATGTAATTGATGACTCGTTGTTTTTGCATGTACATGTGTAGCAGTCAGGTAGAACTCTTCCCAAAATTGGGCAGTTAATCCTGCATATATGCGTATGGTACGGGCCTTGCCCATGAGAGTCCGGTGAAGGCGTTCAATGCGGCCTATATGTGCAGAAGTATGAGGTGCAGTAAATTGATGAACAGTACCTCGAGATTCCAGCCACTGTTTCATTTGATTAGACTTCAATTCCCCATTATCCGTTCTGTAGATGCCAATTTTCAGACCAGTTTCCACTTCACGAGAAAGCTCCCAGGCCTGCAAGGCAGGAAAAGCATCACTCTTGTGTTTGAGGGGAATAGTCCATGGATAGCTGGAATAATCATCAACGATGTTCATTACATACAATGATCCTGTGCGAGATGCTACATCATTAGGACCCACCAAATCCAGATTGGTGGGACAGGGCAACAACGTGCTTTGGTTTGGCCTGATGGGAGGCAGGGACACGACGAAAGAGCGGGAGACATGTTATCCCCTTTTTTGCGCAGGGGGAACAGGGTTCGTTGCCATCGCAATGGCCTTTCGAAATTTGGCTGTCGTCAAATGTCAGCTGTATTCCAATCCAATTATCACCCACTGCACCTTGCTCTGAAAACTTCGCCAGTGCCAATACTCCCCCGCTTCAAACATCCTCATCAGAGTCCTCCAAAAGGCAACAATGTCGGGAATGGCACCTGCAATGTCCATTCGAAATTCACCTGTTGTCAAATGTCAGCTGGATCCCAATCCCATTATCACCCACCGCACCTTGTTCTGAAAACTTCACCAGTGCTGATACTCCTAAGAATCAAATGTCCTTGTCAGAGTCCTTCAAAAGTGCAACAACGATGGAATGGCATCCCCAAGGGCAGGTCAAAATTAGCCTGTCGTCAAATGTCAGCTGGATTCCAATCCCATTATCACCCACTGTACCTTGCTCTGAAAACTTTGCCAGTGCCAATACTCTCGAGGATTGACCGTACCCATCAGAGTCCTTCAAAAGTGCAACAAGGTCCAGAATGGCATTTGCAATGGCCATTGGAAATTCGCCTGTTGTCAAATATCAGCTTGATTCTGATCACATTCTCACCCACTGCACCTTGCTCTGAAAGTTTTGCCAGTGCCAATAATCAGCAGGATTGAACGTTCTCATCAGAGTCCTTCAGCAGTGTGACAAAGTCACGAATGGTACCATGTAAGCCACTTCCAAGTCTAGCTGAAAACTGCATATTATATCGCACCCCCTTTCCCATTGTGATTCCCTTACCACATTCGAATAGTAACAGTTCTACTTGATCAGATATTTTTTCCGAACCTTCTCTGCTACGTTGTGCCAGTTTCTTTATCCGCTCTTCTTTTCCCCCTGTCGTGATATTAAAGTTAGGTGTTTGTGTTTTAATTCATTGTGTGAAGTCAGTTCACCTTCTTTTACAACTTCATCTTTGATAATCCTCCGGCAGTCCTCTGCTCCTCAATTAGAATATTTCCCGTAGTCATGAAAGAGTTCTTACCATGGTCCCAATGTGCCAACATCACCCCTTTGTATATTTCACTTAAGTTGTCATGTCGTGATGATGCTCTATCTATAGCAGCCAACATCAAAGCCATTCACTCATAAGGTGCTGCACCCACAGTGACCAAAGTTTCAATTTGTCTACCCCATGTCACCACCAATGTGTATATGCAGAGCAGCTGCATTCTGCGACGTAAACAAAGGTAAAGGTAAAGGCAAATGTAAGCATTCAATACGTAGCTGTAGCAGTCATGGATCATGTTTATGAACGGCAATAAACAGGTTTTTGAAACAGAGGTTTTGGAACAGTGAAGATACTTTCAAATAGATGTTGTTTCATTCAGATTGTGAAGATTTATAATAATTTCTATTTTTGGTAAATGAGATTATTCCCGCAAACCCAGATTTGAAGTGCCAGGCAAGATTGACCCCACAGGCACCCATATCTATGAATTATCATTCGGCAACCTTAGAAGCCTTGTGTCCCTGTCTTACACGTGACCTCTTACTTACATAATCTTTTGTTTTTTCCTCCTGCCCCTCATCTATACCATTCGCTACTTCATCCAGCCATACACCATTCAAAAACCTCTGTAACGGTTCAAAAACTTGATTAATAGCCATCAGAACTTGTGTGTGGAGTTGGAGATTCTCCATTTTTGTAATGTACTCAACTATTCGAATTGTTTGCTATCAATACAAGTACTGATTATGATTACAATTTTTGTCTTTTATTTTCAGTTGGTCCTTCTTCACGACACAATACAAGGCACAAGTCATGGATTTGAACAGTGAAGACAGCACTTTCAATGCCATCTGCGAACGAGGTCTCATTCACAAAGAGAATATACATAGTATTGTGCACAGTTGTTTATCCTGGATGAATAGCTGCATACCCACACCACCACAGCTTCGGCGCTAAAGTTGTGTATGCACAGGTGTTTATCCTGGATGAACACCTGCATACGCGCAACACCCCCAGCTTCAGCGCTAAAGTTGCGTGTGCACAGGTGTTCATCCTGGATGAACAGCTGCATACCCACACACCTGCAGCTTCGGCACTAAAGTTGCGTGTGTACAGTTGTTCATCCTAGATGAACAGCTGCATACCCGCAACACCTGCAGCTTCGGCGCTAAAGTTGCGTGTGCACAGGTGTTCATCCTGGATGAACAGCTACATACCCACACACCCGCAGCTTTGGCGCTAAAGTTGCATATGCACAGGTGTTCATCCTGGATGAACAGCTGCATATGCGCAACACCTGCAGCTTCGGCACTAAAGTTGTGTGTGCACAGGTGTTCATCCTAGATGAACACCTGCATACGTACAACACCCGCAGTGTCAGCACTAAAGTTGCATGTGCACAGATGTTCATCCTGGATGAACAGCTGCATACGTGCAACACCCACAGCTTGGCACTAAAGTTGCCTGTGCACAGGTGTTCATCCTAGATGAACACCTGCATACACACAACACCCGCAGCTTCAGCACTAAAGTTGCATGTGCACAGGTGTTCATCCTGGATGAATAGCTGCATATGCACAACACCTCCAGCTTCGGCACTAAAGTTGCCTGTGCACAGGTGTTCATCCTGGATGAATAGCTGCATATGCGCAACACCTCCAGCTTTGGTACTAAAGTTGCCTGTGCACAGGTATTCATCCTGGATGAACAGCAGCTTCAGCACTAAAGTTGCATATACACAGATGTTCATCCTGGATGAACAGCTGCATACGCGCAACACCTGCAGCTTTGGCACTAAAGTTGCGTATGCACAGATGTTCATCTTAGATGAACACCTACATACGCACAACACCCACAGCTTCGGCACTAAAGTTGCATGTGTACAGGTGTTCATCCTGGATGAACACCTGTATACATGCAACTTTGGTCCTAGAATAAAAGTTGCATGCACACAACTGTTCATCCTGGTCCCTAGATGCCCTACCTTATGTGAAAGGGATCTCGTCCCTAGATACCCTATCCTATGTAAAAGGGATCTGGTCCCTAGGTGACACCCTACCAGACCCATATAACCCTAAAAGCGTTAAGAAGTTTAATTGAAGTCTATGGACTTAGGGTTATAAAACAATTATAATATATATCTGTCACAACTTTCTTATGTAATGGTGTTACAAAAATCTCTGATTACATAAGCTGTGACATCACACTGTCACACTGATTACATAAGCTGTGACATCACACTATGACTCTGACTCTGACATCACTGTTACTCTGTTACTCTGTGACTTTGTCATATCAATTTGTCATCCTCTCCTTGATTACATAATCAAATGGCCTCAGCCTCATTATTTTTAAATTACCTAATAGGCACATTGCCAAAATCCTGGAAAATATCTGCCCAGGAATCTGGATAAATCCAAATTCCTGGTTCTGTTTTTTTTTCAAAACCCCAAATATTGGCTCGCTTAGCCAGTCTGTGCACAACCACCTAAAATCATATATAAAGGGGGGGATCTACCACCCAAATTCCCCTCATCGTAACTTACACAAGTCATTATTGACCCAAACTATCAAGTGTCTATACTTGTCAGAATCCTCTAATTCACCTCTATCACCTCCTACCTGGTCAGGTTTTTGCACTGTGAGTGTAATATTATGATTCTTTATTATTCTGCAACACTAACTTTGATATTATTTTTGTTTATTTTTTTTGATTGTGAGACATAGTCACTTATTCACCTATTGTTTGTTTTATCCCTCCATCTTTGTCACTGTGCACCCTCTGTACCTCTCTTGCATTACTCTCTTACTTGTTGGGATTTAACTGCAAAGGTGAGTGTACTATATTTTACTATTTCATTAAATATCCTCTATTCTATCATACCTTTTGTTGCAACTTACTTTTCTATATGTTATATGGTTTCCATACCTTCATGTATATTCCATTGAGCTGCTATGCCTCTCTCTATTAAGACTTGTATAAAAACCTTATACTTCTCATCCTGATTTACACAAAGTCATTATCCATCCAAACTATCAAGTGTCTATACTTGCCAGAATCCTCTAATTCACCTCTATTACCTCCTACCCTTAGTCTGGTCTGGTTTTAGTACTGTGAGTGTGATATTATGATTCTTTATTCTTCTGCAACACTAACTTTGATATTATTTTTGTTTATTTTTTTTTGATTGTGAGACATAGTCACTTATTCATCTTTTGTTTGTTCTATCCCTCCATCTTTGTCACTGTGCACCCTCTGCACCTCTCCTTGCATTACTGTCTTATTTGTTGGGATTTAACTGCAAAGGTGAGTGTACTACATTTATATACATTAGGCCAATCACTCTGCATGCTAGTGAACCAGAAAACATGCCACTGTGGCCACATAGACAGCTTTGAGATAGCTTGAATAGTGTGAAAGTGAAAAAAATCTATATCTTTTATCAGTATGTAACTTGGTCTCTATGAGACAGATGTATGTAACTCCTCATGGTTGTGTCTTCAAATAGATATTCAAGCAATACAAAGTATATGTATATTTAATGATGTCCCATCAATTGTCCTCTCATTCCAGTTTCTCCAGAGTCATGTTCTTGTACACTAGTCCTGTTTTAACCATTATCAATATCTAATACTCCACATCCAGATCATCTCATACAGCCTCTCAGAAGAGTTAACCTCTCCCACTCTTTCCATGCTTGAAATCCCATCACTGGAGAAGCTACTGAGATAGATGTTGGTGACTTTGGAATGATTCATGTTGAATTGTAAATTATCAGGTTGCCAATTTGTCTGAACTGCACCCTTGAGCTATGAGTATCATATCACAATGGGAGCCAATATTGTGTTATTGTCAACCATTGTGGGAAATACATGCTGTTAGATGATATCGTCAACATCAATGGTTGAGGTAATGTATCATTGCAATACTAGTAGGAAACTAAGTCAGTGGGAAGAGAATTGAAGCTGAATCATGTTGCTGCTATGGCCAATTATCCAATGGTTTAGAAAACATTTGCATTTGTAGGTAATGAAAACCAAAAGCCACAAAGCCACAATCACGTAACTCAAATTACCAGTATAGGTACATAGCATGGACCCTTCCCCCCCCACCCCCGGGTGGGCAAGAAAAATACACGACATATAGAAAACAAAAGAAAGTGAGTCAAAGCTTTATATAAAAGGCTCTGCTAATCATTACATACCCCTAGTTCCGCTCATTTGTGGGGATTTAAGAACATTATATGAGTACAGTAGGTGAAGTGAAAACAATCTCGTCCGATTTGCCGTGAAGGTTCGGGATCTAATCAACCCGTCGCTAATGGGAGCAGCTCATGACCGATATCTGGAAGAAATATATTGAAGGTAACAACAAATGGCATAATGTGCCAAATAAATGTGGATGTAACAGTGGTAGAGTTTCACCATTTGACCACTTATAAACTATATTGTGAGACTACAATGTTCTTAATAGTCCGTGTCTACCCATTTGAAACATCGAAGCCCGAATATGATATCCTTCATGAAATGTATTAGATTCTCATCCCATTATGAAACGCTGCACTTTGCTCTGAAAGCTTCGCTAGGGCCGATACTCGGCTGAATCAAACGTCATCGGTTAGAGTCCTTCAAAAATGTAGGAATGTCGGGAATGACACCCGCAATGGCGGGTGAAAGTTCGGCTGTTGTCAAATGTCAGCTGGATTCCAATCTAATTATCACCCACTCCACCTTGCTCTGAAAGCTTCGCTAGTGCCGAAACTCCCGAGGATCGAACGTCCTCGTCAGAGTCCTTCAAAAGTGCAACAATGTCCTGAATGACACCTGCAATGGCCGTTCTAAATTCGCCTGTCGTCAAATGTCAGCTGGATTCCAATCTAATTATCACCCACTCCACCTTGCTCTGAAAGCTTCGCTAGTGCCGAAACTCCCGAGGATCGAACGACCTCGTCAGAGTCCTTCAAAAGTGCAACAATGTCCAGAATGACACCCGCAATGGCCGTTCTAAATTCGCCTGTCGTCAAATGTCAGCTGGATTCCAATCTAATTATCACCCACTCCACCTTGCTCTGAAAGCTTCGCTAGTGCCGAAACTCCCGAGGATCGAGCGTACCTGCCAGAGTCCTTCAAAAGTGCAACAATGTCCGGAATGACACCCGCAATGGCCGTTCTAAATTCGCCTGTCGTCAAATGTCAGCTGGATTCCAATCTAATTATCACCCACTCCACCTTGCTCTGAAAGCTTCGCTAGTGCCGAAACTCCCGAGGATCGAACGTCCTCGTCAGAGTCCTTCAAAAGTGCAACAATGTCCTGAATGACACCCGCAATGGCCGTTCTAAATTCGCCTGTCGTCAAATGTCAGCTGGATTCCAATCTAATTATCACCCACTCCACCTTGCTCTGAAAGCTTCGCTAGTGCCGAAACTCCCGAGGATCGAACGTCCTCGTCAGAGTCCTTCAAAAGTGCAACAATGTCCTGAATGACACCCGCAATGGCCGTTCTAAATTCGCCTGTCGTCAAATGTCAGCTGGATTCCAATCTAATTATCACCCACTCCACCTTGCTCTGAAAGCTTCGCTAGTGCCGAAACTCCCGAGGATCGAACGACCTCGTCAGAGTCCTTCAAAAGTGCAACAATGTCCAGAATGACACCCGCAATGGCCGTTCTAAATTCGACTGTCGTCAAATGTCAGCTGGATTCCAATCTAATTATCACCCACTCCACCTTGCTCTGAAAGCTTCGCTAGTGCCGAAACTCCCGAGGATCGAACGTCCTCGTCAGAGTCCTTCAAAAGTACAACAATCTCCGGAATGACACCCGCAATGGCCGTTCTAAATTCGCCTGTTGTCAAATGTCAGCTGGATTCCAATCTAATTATCACCCACTCCACCTTGCTCTGAAAGCTTCGCTAGTGCCGAAACTCCCGAGGATCGAGCGTACCTGCCAGAGTCCTTCAAAAGTGCAACAATGTCCGGAATGACACCCGCAATGGCCGTTCTAAATTCGCCTGTCGTCAAATGTCAGCTGGATTCCAATCTAATTATCACCCACTCCACCTTGCTCTGAAAGCTTCGCTAGTGCCGAAACTCCCGAGGATCGAACGTCCTCGTCAGAGTCCTTCAAAAGTACAACAATCTCCGGAATGACACCCGCAATGGCCGTTCTAAATTCGCCTGTCGTCAAATGTCAGCTGGATTCCAATCTAATTATCACCCACTCCACCTTGCTCTGAAAGCTTCGCTAGTGCCCAAACTCCCGAGGATCGAACGTACCTGCCAGAGTCCTTCAAAAGTGCAACAATCTCCGGAATGGCATGCGCAATGGCCGTTCGAAATTCGCCTGTCGTCAAATGTCAGCTGGATTCTGATCTAATTATCACCCACTCCACCTTGCTCTGAAAGCTTCGCTAGTGCCGAAACTCCCGAGGATCGAACGTCCTCGTCAGAGTCCTTCAAAAGTACAACAATCTCCGGAATGACACCCGCAATGGCCGTTCTAAATTCGCCTGTTGTCAAATGTCAGCTGGATTCCAATCTAATTATCACCCACTCCACCTTGCTCTGAAAGCTTCGCTAGTGCCGAAACTCCCGAGGATCGAGCGTACCTGCCAGAGTCCTTCAAAAGTGCAACAATGTCCGGAATGACACCCGCAATGGCCGTTCTAAATTCGCCTGTCGTCAAATATCAGCTGGATTCTGATCTAATTATCACCCACTCCACCTTGCTCTGAAAGCTTCGCTAGTGCCCAAACTCCCGAGGATCGAACGTACCTGCCAGAGTCCTTCAAAAGTGCAACAATCTCCGGAATGGCATGCGCAATGGCCGTTCGAAATTCGCCTGTCGTCAAATGTCAGCTGGATTCTGATCTAATTATCACCCACTCCACCTTGCTCTGAAAGCTTCGCTAGTGCCGAAACTCCCGAGGATCGAACGTCCTCGTCAGAGTCCTTCAAAAGTGCAACAATGTCCTGAATGACACCCGCAATGGCCGGTCTAAATTCGCCTGTCGTCAAATGTCAGCTGGATTCCAATCTAATTATCACCCACTCCACCTTGCTCTGAAAGCTTCGCTAGTGCCGAAACTCCCGAGAATCGAACGACCTCGTCAGAGCCCTTCAAAAGTGCAACAATGTCCGGAATGGCGCCTGCAATCGCCGTTCGAAATTCGCCTGTCGTCAAATGTCAGCTGGATTCTGATCTAATTATCACCCACTCCACCTTGCTCTGAAAGCTTCGCTAGTGCCGAAACTCCCGAGGATCGAACGTCCTCGTCAGAGTCCTTCAAAAGTACAACAATCTCCGGAATGACACCCGCAATGGCCGTTCTAAATTCGCCTGTCGTCAAATGTCAGCTGGATTCCAATCTAATTATCACCCACTCCACCTTGCTCTGAAAGCTTCGCTAGTGCCGAAACTCCCGAGGATCGAACGTCCTCGTCAGAGTCCTTCAAAAGTACAACAATCTCCGGAATGACACCCGCAATGGCCGTTCTAAATTCGCCTGTCGTCAAATGTCAGCTGGATTCCAATCTAATTATCACCCACTCCACCTTGCTCTGAAAGCTTCGCTAGTGCCCAAACTCCCGAGGATCGAACGTACCTGCCAGAGTCCTTCAAAAGTGCAACAATGTCCGGAATGGCGCCTGCAATCGCCGTTCGAAATTCGCCTGTCATCAAATGTCAGCTGGATTGCTATCCCATGATCACACCGCACCTTCAACATCAAGACTCACTCCTTTACCACCGGTCCCACCGTGTGCCGGTGGCTCGCTTGGTGACTCTTCATTGTCAAGTCGTGACCCCAACACCACGATAGTGCGTAGCCAACCTGATTGTGAAATATGGATAATCACGATGAGGATATAAAGATGCTCAACTCACTTAGTGGCTGATAATGATGGTAGTTCAAGATGAAGTAACCTAGGAACATCATAACTGCCAGTACTGCAACAGTAGTTATCCACACGCCATTAGCTTGTGCGTCTATTGTAAGGCAGACGATGGAGATAAAGAAGCAGGAGATACCGACTATGGTAAAAACTGCCGCTACTGCTCCTACCATTAACCACCTTGACAGGCGTGCCCCAAGGTTATCCGCGGCAAAAAGAAACTTGGCTGGCTCCATTCCGAGGTCTTCCCAGGCTTTCATTGCGGCTGTCGCCTCGGCCGTGGTGTCAGCGGGTAACATTTTATTAGTTGTTTGGGTGGCGGAAGTATGGGTGGTGGCGGAAGCACGAGCGTCGGAAGCACGAGCGGCAGCGATGTCGGAGGCATCAACGGCGGCGGCATGAGCAGTGGCGGCAGTATTATGAGCGGTGGCGGCAGTATCATGAGCAATGGCGGCAGTATCATGAACGGTGACGGCAGTATCATGAGCGGTGGCGGCAGTATCATGAGCAGTGGCGGCAGTATCATATGCGGTGGCGGCAGTATCATATGCGACGGCGGCGGTATCATAAGCGACGGCGGCGGTATCATGAGCGGCGGCGGCATGTCGAGCGGCAGCGGCGGCGGCATTATGATCGGCGACGGCGGCGGCAGCATAAACGACGGAGACGATGGCATCATCATCATCATCATCATCATCATGAGGGTTGGTATCACAAGGAGCGGCGGCATCATGAGCGTCAGCGGCCTGATTGGCTGCAGCATCATGAGCGTCGGCGGCGGTGGCATGATTGGCAGCAGCATCACGAGCGGCTTTGGCGGCATCACAAGCGGCTTTGGCGGCATCACGAGCGGAGGTGGCTGCGGAGTAATGTACCTCGGTGACTGGTTTGGCGGCAGCGGCTGTGGCCTTGCTTTTGGCAGTCTTAGCAGCGGCGTGTGACCTTTCTGTCGCGGTTGAGGAACGGAAAACTGTGACTGAGGCATGGGCGGCTGCGGCCGAGGCATGGGCATAGGCGCGCTTAGCTGAGGCATGGGCATAAGCGTGCTCAGGTGCAGCCTTTCGCGAAAACCGTTGTGTTTGCGGCGCCTTAACAGTGTAATGGTAATCTGCTTCTCTGTGCAGCCACTTTGCAATCGTAGTAGTAGGTTCTGGATTGTTGCGGGTATGGAGTACTTTTTTCAGTTGATCCCATGTACTTCGCATTAGCACCTCGTGATATAGAGTAGACTGTTGCTCTTTTTTTATTAGAGCTGTTGCAGCCGCCAGACTCAGGAAGCCGGCCGCCACATTGAAAACTATCCCCGTAAAGAAGAGTGCATTGGTAACCACGAGCAACGTTGTAGGATTGCCCTGTAGAAGAAAAGAGTTACCCAGCGTGGTGGCTTGAACACCGGCAACAAATGTCGACTTTCAGGAGTAAAAAGAGTGTATCAGCTATGATGGAGAGAGGAAACTTCAGAGATTGCGAACTCACGAGGGTCGATTGGGAAAGAAACCGTTCTCTCAAAGCTTTCACGGTATCAGGCTTCAAAGGCTCGTCGCCCCATGAAAGAAATCTCCCCACCAATCTCATGATTGTCATCTTGACAGTTTAGCAAACTGCAAGGTTATTTGTAATTATGGGGTTGATGCAGATGTTCAGGGGAAGACAACTTGGAAGGAAAGGGGACGGTGCTTCCAATGTTTTATTATAGGTACTATATTGGAACTTTGTTCAGTAATCTCCCTTTCATTTTGCGATATCCGTACCTGTCATACCTAAACTCAAAGTTAACAGAGTCCATATCTTCTTTCTATACAGTTGGCACGATCTTTTTGGAATTAAAAGAATCACGCAGCCTACAGACCTTTTAGGCCTGCTCAATTCTTTCTCGGCTCGCTTACCTCACTTTTAAGGCGTTTTTTCAAGTCCGACTGTAAGCGAAGGTGTAAGCGCGCACGAAGTCTCGTGCAGTAACGAGAGTCACGTGGAACCGGAATTTGACAATATATCTTGTTATCACTCTTTCATCACCTTGAACATCCTCTACACCATGACCTTTCAGGCCAAACTTAAATATAAAACGCCTTTCGAAAAGAAAAAACTACTCGACAGGCTTTTCGACAGGTTTCTTGACACAAATTGGAAATGCCGCTCTGCGGCAATTTCTGAGGAAGTCCGTCAAGGTACGTTTTATGAAATTGTGAGTTTTTTTACTAGTTTTAACGAAATTAGGAGAAAAAACTCGCCACCTCCACATTCTAGTCGAATATGACACATCCAAAATTGTCTTTCGTTGCTTCACTTGGAGCCAGGACAATAATCTTACACCCAAGATCGAGGAGATCGCTGATACGAAACGCAATTATAATACAGACGAGTCGCCTCGGTTTGCCGTATCTCCCAAGCAATGTCACGCAGCCATCATGTACAAAGCAGAAGTGAGTCTGGTGACTACAGACAACAATCATTACTTCTGCAGACCCCAGGGGGGGCTCGGGCAACATTTGTTATGTGCATCCCCGAATATGGTCCATCTCCTAATTACCCCACGTGGCACAGCTCTTCCCACATTTCGCAATTGCGTCACCCCACAAAATTGCGAAGCTGGTGTGGCGCAGGCACAAGGAGTAAACCTTGGAGAGAACATCGAAAAGATGGCCATTTCGGGTGATCGGGGTTATGCTGTATGCGCTCTGGCTGATACCAAGGTCGAAGTTTTCAGAGCGTCTGGGAAACCCCAACCCGAGTTGTTGAAGAAAGATAACGAGACCTCTTCAGCCACAGCAGTGGAGGTCGCCAAAGACGTGGCAGTTGTGGTATACAAGTACAGGTTCTATGTCTATAGGATCGGAGACGACTCTAACACGCTCCTATACTCCCAACCGGTCTCAGGAACAGCGTCGGTTGCCGCCATCTCGAGCAATACACAGTATATCGCCGTTGCGTGCACCACTGGAGATAAGGAAAGCAAAATCACCCTGTGGAAGTTAGTCACAGAACCAGCCAATGGATCACTCACGTTCCTGGGTCAGTTTGACAGGCCCAAAGTTCGTGCCATGCGGTTTCTCACTGAGAACGATCTTGTAGTGGTTGCAAAGTGCAGTTGTTACTATTACATGTTGGGGTTACGAGGTGACAATCGAGAGTCAGCAAACGAGCCACCGGCACACGGTGGGACTTGGAGGTGATTGAACAATATAGCGAATTTCTTTTTATCCTTTGTCGCTACACAATTCGCTTGTATGGTCGTCTCTAAATCGCGTTACCTATATCTTGTTCGCCGTTTTTTATAGAGGTTACATACCGCAGTATTTTGAGCCGGATAAATGGGAAAACAAAGATGGCCTTGTTGTGGTGTGTAAAAGATTTGGAAGACGTCCATTTTACAAAATGGATCCTTATCTATAAACAAGACTGTGACCTGTGGGAGCAAGCCCCCCACCCCCACCACCCCACAACTTTACTCTGTATCAACAATTTTAAGTATTTATAAGAGTGTGTGATCTAACTCAAAGACTTATTTAAATTTTAAGATCAATGAACTGAAAAGATATATGTGAGTCACTATGTCAGCAGTCATATTTATCTTGGAATAGTACAGTGCCTCAAAAAACCTTCCAATATTTGGTACTTCAGACCTATGTACATCAGAATAAAAATGCAAAAGTATCAAAAATATTAGTGAATATGCTCTATCATATCTACATTGGAAATACTATGTCATTACATAAGCTCCAAATATCAAAATACTACAAATATTTACATACAAATGACTCATTGGGTTTTTGTTAGGATCCCATCACCTCGGACCCCTGCAACCTATTTCAGACCCAACAACTCCTTGACGTCTCATTATCAGTGTCCCCGAACACGGTACTGCTGCTTACGGCACCCCTGATATATGTTCTACAGTGACCCAAAAAGTGTCCGGATGTTTGGTGAAATTGGAAAGATGGGTTTGCAGCTCCAGAAATAAAATAGATAAAATTCTGAATAAATCAGAGGTAAGAGGCATACATCTGACCTACATGATGACATAAGCATGACATCATAGCTTTCCTTATCAGGGAAGTAGGAAATGAACAATGGACATGGTGCATCTGGACATTTTTTTTTGCTCTGTCAACTGATACATGAAACTCAACTAAGGTTCATATAACTGTGGGAATTTCTGGTCAGGTTCAACAATGTCATGTGACCACATGTTTAAATAACACATTTACATGAACCTTTGCCTCAATTCACCCCCCCACCACATGATGAAGAAGCACTCTACTGAAACAAGGCTCTCTGTCATTTCTCTTCTCCAGGAGGGTCACTCCTGCAGAACAATTGCTTCTAAACTTCATATTGGGCACTCTACAGTATCAGAAATTCGCTCCCAACTCCCTGGTCCACTTCCAACACCTTCCAGAGGTTGTCCTCCCAAATTCTCCCCCAGGGATCATCACCACCTGGCTTGTTCTATCACCTCTGGACAAGTTGATAATGCCTCCCAAGCCAAGTCCCACCTCTCCCTCAATGTCTGCACACAGACAATTAGAAATGCATTGAAGAAAGAGAATTTGAAGGCTGTGGTGAAGGCCAAAAGACCTCTTCTTGCCTGTCGACACATCAAGGCTCAATATGAATTTGCTATCAAGTACCAGCATTGGACTGAGGAGGACTGGTTTAGGGTTATCTTCTCAGATGAGACCAAAATCAATTGTTTGGGCTCTGATGGGAGATTGTGGGT
Source organism: Hysterangium stoloniferum (assembly GCA_015178975.1). NCBI lineage: Eukaryota > Fungi > Basidiomycota > Agaricomycetes > Hysterangiales > Hysterangiaceae > Hysterangium > Hysterangium stoloniferum. The sequence goes on from WHVD01000026.1 coordinate 629,030, forward strand.
ATGGAAAAGACCAGGTTCTGCACTCACTCAGCAGCATATCAATGGAACTATCAATTTGGAGGGGGGAGTCTAATGATTTGGGGATGTATGACAGCACATGGTGTGGGGTACATGTGCAAGATAGATGGGAGGATGGATGGGGAGATGTACAAGGACATATTGGAGGACTATATCTTCAAAACAGTGGAGTATTATGGGATGGACAGGGAAAGGTTTGTCTTCCAGCAGGACAATGACCCTAAACACACTTGCAAGTTGGCCAAGGATTGGTTCAAGGACCATCAGGTGGAGGTTTTAGACTGGCCTGCACAGTCTCCAAACCTGAATCCAATAGAACACTTATGGTGGGAGTTGAAGAGAAGGCTTGTAACATACCCTGAGGCACCCAAGAGCATATTGGAGCTCTGGGAGAGAGTGGAGGTGGAATGGGAGGGTATTCCAAGGGAGAAATGCCTTTAATTGATCAAGAGCATGCCTAGAAGGGTTGCTGCAGTACTAAAGGCCAAGGGGGGGGGGGGGTACACTAAATACTGAAACTGGTAAAAACTAGTAATTAATTACCAGAGCAAAAAAAGTGTCTGGATGCACCATGTCCATTATTAATTTCCTACTTTCCTGATAAGGAAAGCTATTATGTCATGCTTATGTCATCATGTAGGTCAGATGTATACCTCTTACCTCTGATTTATTCAGAATTTTATCTATTTTATTTCTGGAGCTGTAAACCCATCTTTCCAATTTCACCAAACATCTGGACACTTTTTTGGGTCACTATATGTAGTTCCCATGCACCCCTCTGGTTTTCTGTTTCCATTCCCATCCCATCTCACTCCCTCATCACTATCCCCGCATCAATGCCCTACTCGTCATTTTAATCCTTTTGTATACTTCACTACCTCATAATAGTTTCCACTACCTCATTACTCACTGGTAGTCTCTGTTCTAGTACCATTCACTTCTCAAGTGGCCTTCCTATAATCCATTTCTCACTTAGGAGGATAACCAAAAAGTTTAAAAGTTATTTATCCACTCAATTATATATATTTATATTGTTTGCTGTAGAATTAATGTTTTATCAAATTCAGCTGATTAGGTGACACTCTGAAGAATGGGAAAATATTAATATTTACTGTATCCTGTATCTGACAAAAGTTAGTCAAACAACCATCTGTAGATTATCCTTTTGGAATAAATTCCCCAATGAGGATTGGTCAGTTAGATAGTTCTGGTTAACTTTCTGAACCAAATAAATTTAATTATATGAAATATGTATATTTGAAAGTTCACATGTATACTAGAGAATGCATTCTTATCCTAAAGATTAAATCATAATCCAATGATGCATTCTTATCCCAAAGATTAAGTGCGGAGAGGATATCTTGATGTAATTGCTCAATGTCCATAATCATGATACTTCGTATAATTGGATAGTAGAGGGAAGTCGCTTGAATAGATGCGGAAAGTTGCTGTGTTGTAAAAACTGGTTTTAAGTTATGCAGATTAACAACGGCGTAGTTACTTTCCCCCTCTTTAGGATAGACATCCCATTGTCGAGTCATGGCATCTGGTTTTCCACCAAGACGTCCAGGTCAAAAACGGATAATCATGTTGAAAGTGGAAAGGAATTCAGACCAGCAGGCTTGCCGGCAGGTCAAAAGTTTAGTGGTAGAAAAATATTTGAGATTTTTGTGATGTCGTGGAACCTTCGAGGTAATGACACCAATATTTGAAAGCTTCAAAAATTGCCAAAAGTTCCTTATCATGAATGTCATAGTTGAGCTCGGACACTGAAAGTGTCCAAGAAAGAAATGCAACCAGATGAACTTCACCATCAGAATCTTGAATGGAAAGAATCATGGCAATTGCATAATCGGAAGCATCGGTTTCCACAATAATCAGAACATCAGGTTTCCAATGAGAAAGAATTGGGGTGGAAGTGAATGCACTTTTCAAAGTCTGGAAAGCAGAGCGGCATTTGTCATCAAAGACCCATGGTTGAGATTTACAGGTAAGACGAGTGAGCGGTATTGTAATATCTGAGTAATTCCGAATGAAACGATAGTAAAAGTTTGTGAAACCTAAAAATGACTGAATGTCTTTGACTTTCCGTGGTTCGGGCCAATCACGGACAACTTGAACCTTAGTTTCATCCATATGGAGACCCTCGGGTCCAATAATGAAACCTAAGTATTCAATAGAATCTATGTCAAAGTAGCACTTTTTACCATTGGCAAAAAGGCCATGTTTACAGAGTCTTTGGAAGACTTCACGGACTTGTTCATCGTGAAGAGCGGGATCCTCGGAAAATACCAAAATGTCATCCAAATGGACTATAACACATACATCAAGCATGTCGGAAAATATATCATTAACAAAATCTTGAAAGGCGGAAGAGGCGTTGGTAAGACTGAACGGCATAACCAACCATTCAAAGGATCCATAACGAGTTCGAAAAGCAGTTTCCATTCGTCGCCCTCAGCAATTCAGACCAAATGATAGGCGTGTTTGAGGTCTATTTTGGTGTAGATCCGTGCTTTCCGTGGGGCATCAAGTAAGTCGGTAATGAGTGGAAGTGGGTACTTATCTTTCTGTGTGATGGAATTTAATCCTCTGAAATCGACACAGAGTCGAAGGGAACTATCCTTCTTTTTGACGAAAAGGATGGGTGCTCCATACAGAGACTTTGAGGGACAGATAAAACCTATTGACAGATGTTCATCCAAGAACTCCCAAATAGATAAAAGTTCCGATTGGGATAACAGGTAAATAGGTCCTAATGGAGGGTTTGAACTGGACTCAATATCGATTTTTTAAGTCATATGGCCTATGTGGTGGAAGCCAGTCAGCTTTTTGCTTACTGAAAATATCCGTGAAATCATGGTATTTCTCGGGAACTGCTTCCAGGTCAGCTTTTAGCTCGGATAATTCTGGAGTTGCAAATGTCCAGATGCTTCATCAACTTTTAAGCTGATTGAAAAACACTGCGATCCATCCAGTTTACTTGCCTTAACAAATGCCGAGGCATTGATTAGAGAGATTTTTGGAGGCTCGGAGGTTTCAGTAGAAGCTGGAGGTGCCGTTGAGGCTGAAAAGGCTCTGGCCAGAATAGACACTGCAGGAGGAATGGAAGTGTCGGGAATATGGAAATTACTACTACCCAATACCCAGTCAATCAACGGATTATATCAGGTGAGCCAGTTGTATCCAAGAACTACCGAACAGCTAGAATCCAACTGTGTTACGAAAGAAGTAACCATCTGGGATGTTCCACACAGGAACCGGATAGACATGTCGCAGGCTTGGGTAATTGCCATATTGCTAGTGCCGTCAAACAGACACAAAGAAATTGCGGGAACAGAATGGAGTTTCAGATTATGTTTCGTGGCAAAGGTGGTATCTACAAAACAGTGGGTGGAGCTGGAATCTATCAGAGCTCGGAACACTAAATTTCCAAGAAAGTCAGGTATGAGTTTTACAAATAATGAGTCAGGATTAGAGAGAGCGGACACATTGAGACGGATAATCTCAGAAACATGGAGAGAGTCAACACAACCCTCTGTCCATGCAAATTCTGGAAGGTTGCTTACTCTTTTTTCGACTCCGTGGCAGGTTTTTCCTTGGATGTGGTAGTCATAGTGGAAGTTGCCGTGCGGGCCTTGGAAGAGGTAGACTTAATGGTACAGTCAGAAACCTTGTGTCTGCCTTTCCCACAGAAAAGGCAGAGGTCATTGTCCATGCATTATTGTTTCTCCTTCAGGGTGAGTTTACCGTCGGTACCCAACAAATGGGAGATGTTGGGCTTATTGGAAGTTGACTGTTTTTCCTTGTTGGTCTTTTTTCCGATCCAAGTTTGATTTGCCAGTATTAGTGCCAGAGTTGCCAGTGTTATTGCCTGAGTTGTTGCTGGAAGACTTGCTAGTTGACGCCTTGTTGTTCTGAGAATGTTCCGTTGGATTCTCTCGAGAGACCTTGGCTTTTCGTTCCCAATAACAGGCATTGGATGTCAGAGCTTTAATCCGCATGAGTTGGAGAGTTTTTGGCTTTCCATCTTTGCAGATCTCATCTTTAAGGCATGACAAAAGTCCCTGTTAACAACTGAAAACTGACTGATGTCGGTTGGCCGACAGGGACCGATCGGAAGGACTTGGCTTCAGCTTATGTGCTGCGCCCTCGCAAATGTCCATTGAGTGTCCTTAAATTTCGGGCAGGTGAAGACTAATCCTAATGAGTTCCTTTCGGCGAGGTACCAATCGGGACTGAAGGTTAAGTCGAGTGTCGTCGGTGACCGAGAGTGGACGAGCGCACGTGAAGGCGGATGAGGGGATTCTTAGTACAAGACTGCTAGAGGTGTAAGAGGGTATTCTGAGTCGATATTCTGATTGCCTAGTAACTACAACTATAGTGGGTTCATATATAAGTATCAGGTGTCTATAAAATACTAACAGGGAGAAGGGTGGGAAATGGTATTAACAATAAGCTTGACTAGGAACGGGAAGTTTATGATTAGTTCCGAGGCCGATGATAACCGAGAGTGGAATTACGGTAAAAGGAAATAGTTCGAGGGTTACAACTATATATAGACATATGTGAAATGTAGGATAGAGCGGATCATCATAATAAAAGGGATGTATCAAAAGTTTAACCAGATAGTACAAGTATATTTTGATGTGGGTGTAAACGGAGTTTGATCACTGCGAAAGCATACATCAGCATCGGGGGCAATGGTTTCCAATGTGGTGACTTGAGCGATAACTTGAATCGTTGATAGGTGGCGATAACCTTGGGGCCGAACAGCTGCAACACAGTCATAACAGTCCCATATAGAAATGGTGCTTGAGGACGGAATTGTCTCATCCACATCATGCAGCGAGGGTATTGAACTTGATGAGATAATCGGAAACTCATTGGTTGTCCTTTATCTTGAGCATCATTAATTCATTTTCCGCTTTGCCAGATTGATTGTAAGGTCCAAAATTAGTTTCCAGTTCTTCCACAAATGCATCCCAGTCGTCGAGCCATACAGGTGTCTTGTCGAATATTCCAGACAGTCCAGGTTCGAACCAATCCTGAGCAGTATCCTTGAGATAAGAGAGTGCAAAATTGACTTTTCGACTGTCAGTTTCAAATGCAGTGGGTCGATCATGGAAACTGAAATGGCATTGGAGAAGGAAATTCTTCAATTTTTTCGGATCCTTGCCAGTAAATAGTTCGGGTTCTTTGACTCTGGTGCAGGATGATTCTTTGCTTTCCTCAGCAGATTTCAAATAGTCAGCAAATTTCACAATGGAATTGATAAACAACAGTTCGGTCAGTTCATCGGAATATTTCTTTGTCAATGTCGTCGGTTGTTCTTCTACTTTGTTGTCAGAAGTGTTGGGATGGTTGGGATCCTTAGTCCTTGGTAACTTCCTTGGTAACTTCTTCGACGGAAGTTGATGCTGTCGGCTGAATTGGGGTTTCGGGTTGGGTGGTATAAAGTTGCAACAGGGATTGAAGTTGAGATGGTCCTTCAGCAGCTTTGTGTTTGGGACCCATGATGAGTGAGTCGCAGAGTTGAGATCTGATATACTGTTAGGGATTCACACCAACCATATTCCTGACATGGCCATATTTATCTCAACCACGCTCTACATCCCTTCATGATTGCAACTGTGAAGGGTATGCATATATGCATAATTGGACAGTGGATTAATATGCACATTATAGTACTATATTATCTAGTTTCTATTTCTTTTCTTTAATTCCCTATATCCTTCGAGCATACCCGTATTTCTTAGTTCGAAGTCTTGTGTATACCTATGGGCGCTCTCAGCGCCAAACGATAGACACCTTTTACCCAGCAGACACCACCTCGTAAACGACCCAGATGTCGAATAGCGAGAGGTGTCAAGGGTAACGTCTCAACTACCTATAAAGGTAGTGTTTTCTCGCATACTAACAGACTTTGGACTCGAACCGCGAAGGTCGAGTTCCACTCTAAGGTCTTTGCGCTCATCGACATTATAGTCGACTTGCGCTACTATCTCTTTACTTTAGATATTCAGCCTCTCGTTGATTATCTGTTTTATGTCTAGCTACGAGTTGTACCGTAAAGGTCAACTCTTTCATTCTTTTGTTCTAGCCGTCAAGAGCAACTGTACAGTTGCTCTTGTGACGCGTAGCATGTCTCCTTGCTAGTACTGCCAGTCTAGTAATCTACAGTGTTTTACTGAATGGTCAATACTGGCTAATAGTAGTTGAATAAACACTATACTTTGTATATTGAACAGTCAGAATCTATCGACTCTTCACAGTGGTGATCCGGGCCGGACCGTTCTTTTCCTATGAAGAAAGATCTTATTATTGGACTACTAAAACCTGAACACGCGAATGACTACGGGCAAGAACCAAACACCTAGGTCTTCATCAGCTCCGAGTAGCTCCATGCCTCATCAAAAATCTGCTAATTTGGAACCACCCCGTAACGTCACTTTGAGGAAGTCTTTGTCGACTCTCCAAGGATCAACTCCTCTGGAGGATCCTTCCGGAGTAGTAGCGGAATTGTCAACGAACATTCCACCCGACCCACCTGGAGAATGCTCATCACCCAGGCAGTTGAACGCCCCTGGAGCCAATGTTGAGCCTGGTCGAGCACCCTCGCCGGTTCTCAAGTTCCCTCTGAGACAGGTTATTCTCAAGCAGTTCCTCGGAGGTCATATGATTTATGCTCAGCCCATCAACTTACAATGGGATATGTACTACACTGATCGAACCTCCGAGGATCTGGTTACTCCCTTTGTAGAGGAGTACAATACAGATTATCCCATTTTACCAGTGACTGTAGCAGTTTGGTTAGGTCGTTACCAGGCGATCTTATCGGCGTGAGATTTATTCACGTGACCAGGGAACCTTGAGGACTTGACCCGATCGATTCCTGAATGGTCGAACGAGGTGACTACCGCTACGGAAGGAGGAAGAAGGATTCTCAAGCGGGAGGTGTTTTCTCTATTCCTTGAAGCACTTCGTACGCATGATGATGCATTGCAGATCCTGCATGTCCTGCTCGGCAGAGACCATGTCGTGCCTAAGGTCGACTACCAGTACATGTACATCCACATGTTGGAGGAGTCTCTCAATGGAGTCATGCCAAATCTGCCATTTGCGTACTTCACTTTAAGGGGTCGGCTGAAGCGAAATCAAAGAAGACTCAATAAGATGGTTTTAGAGGTACTCCTCCCCTATAATGACTCAATTCAGGTCCCCGATTCGCCTATCTCCACGACTAATTTGTTCATTCGCAACCTAAATGGGTCTCCAGATACTTGTTTCCTATGTTCTCTCAACCGTCCTGTGATAATGGAGGACTTTCCGCTGGACTTGAGGATGCAGGTGATAGAACACCTTCAAGAAAAGAGGATTGAGGTCTGTGCTCCCTTTCATCAACCTCAGCCGCGTCGACTCCTGAACACGATGGAGATGGAGAGACAAATCGTGATGGAATCTGGTTCCACGCCTTTTCAGGGAGATCCTCGCTCTCGCGTCACATTTGAGGGAGTTTCCAACAGCCCTAACATCGGGAACGAGGTGACCACTGTCAGAAACCGATCGGTCACCAGCAAGGGTCGACCGTCCTTCTCTACAGTGTTCACTGAGGGTATAGCTGGCCCAGTTGCTGGTCGAGGATCGCTGAACCCAGACGGTCCCCGCCATTCTCTGCTGATCACTTCGAATCCCTTCTTGCCATCAGGAGGACCCCCTAGTGATTCATCCAGGAGTTCGAATACTTCAGACCGAGGAGGGAACTCGGGACGTGGGGAGCACCACAATAGAGTGCCTAATACCCCTTTTCGAACTCCGATGCGGTCTCAAGCTAGCGTGCTTATTGATGACTTACCTAAGGACAAGAAGATTACTCTTAACACCAGTGACCTCAAGATCAAATGGTCTGACCTCCCCGAATACGATGGAGCCCAATCCAAGGCTCTGGATTATATCATGGACATCATGAGTCTAGCGGAGATATCAGACTCTTTGAGTGTGATGTTAGGAGTTGCTCTGCCAAGACGACTCACGGGAAATGCTAAGGTCTGGTGGAGCTAGACCGTGAGCATCGTACTGAATTCAGTCAATCTCACGGGTCATTTCTCTGGGGCATTGTGGAAGGATTGCTTGGAACTCACTGGCATGAATCCTTGGCCTTAGAATCGGAAGCCATGAAATTTCGACAAGCTGGTCACGATCGTGAGACACCCGTCCACTATATCCAGCGGAGAGTTAAACTCTATCATTTCCTGTACGGGTTCCACCAGGACAGAGGAGATGAGACGCGCAGACTCATTCTCACACTGCCTACAGAATGGCTCTATCTTCTTCAAGGACAGCCCATCGACGATATCATGAGTTTGCAGACCTATGCTAATAACCTGCAAGAAGCTCTGATTAACGCTTGGGTCCAAACACACCGGGAACGCTACAGGTTTCAGAAACCGCACATAATGTTATCAGAGGGTCAGGAAGTGGATTTTAGAGTCACCGACGACTTCTCTTCACCTAACCATGTTCTTGTTAGTCTCACTAACGAGAGAGGCTCGACGAGAAGGACCGTCCCTGACATCGCTAATCTAACGCAGGGAAAGCGTCACGGAAAAATGTTCTTTGAGAGGAGTAACAAGAAGAGCTCGGTCAAACCCACCAAGGAATGTTGGATATGCGGAAGTCCGGAGCATTTCAAGATAGACTGCCCCCAAGCTGGCAAAATGTCTCATTATGTCTCTATCAACAAATGCTCCACACAGGATATGTCGGAGGAAGCTGAGGAGCAAAGGTTATATGAAGTGGTTCATGGACTATCTATACAAGGACAAGTAAATAGCTCTGATGACGAATTGACTTTTGTTTCCATTTATGCGCCCCGAGTCGGAGACAAATTAGTAAGGGAGGAAAATCGAACAACTAGTGAAGCTCTTCCGCCTGAAGTTTATGTATCCATACTTGCCGCAGATTTCTTCGAAAAGGGAGACAGGTTGAGTGCTCATCGGCAGGACCTTGAAGGCCTGACTGAGAACTACCGTCAGACTGGAGATTCTCACGAACAGATCAGCTCGAACTCGCTCTGTTCGCCTGGAGCTGATGTTAACACATTCCCGTTTGATCCCAGAAACCCCCCCGACTTACTACCGTACGAGGACTCGGATTTGGAGGACAGCGACAATGATCTGGTATTGGATTCCCCTTTGAAGCATGTTCCTTGCTGAAGTGAGCGCAGGAATGTAAGCTTGTCCCTGCGCAAGGAAAGTAAGAGGCCTAGAATCCAATACCCTCGTCCCAGTCGTCTGATGAAGGAGGATACTACGATCCTTTATCAAAAATGGGATCCTCCCAGTGGTTACTCTAGCATAGGAGTTGTAGCGCTCCATGTTTTTGGTCATGTAGGAACTCCCGATTCACCCGAACGTGTTAAATTCGAATGGACACGGGAGCGGATCTTTCCCTTATATCGGAGGAATTCTACAAGGGGCTGCAGGGCATATATAAGTTGAAACAAGGACTCAAGTTGCGTCTAATCCAGCTCACGGGTAACGCTAAGGTTATCGGATATGTTAATATTCCTATTTACCTGGAGGACGACAGTGGAATGTTACTGAAGTTCGCGGCAGAAACTTATGTCGTTAGAGGAATGACGGTGCCAATTCTTTTAGGAGAAGACTTCCATAGTAATTACGAAATCGGTACTCTAAGAGATCAGCCATTGGGATCTAGACTTATTCTCCTGGGACGACAGGGTTTTATTCCAGCCAGTTCTTCTAAGGAACCTCAACCTTTGACCTTCACCATCAATAAGGCCCCTTTCGGGAAGCATGAGAAGGAGCAACCCAAGCTCACCTCTCTCCCCGATAAAGGCGTGTATACTGAAAGAGTCGCACGAGCCTTGGAGGATTGCACTATCGATCCAGAGTCAGCCAGACTAGTGCCTATTTTTGTTGAAGATCTAAAGGGCGAGGAATGGATTGTTGAAGGAATTGTATTGCAAAATGAGGACGGTTCCATATTAGCCACACCAATCACAGCAATTTCAAGGAATAGTGCGGCAGTACCCTTAGCCAATCCATCGCTAACCCCTAAGACTATCCGACGAGGGGAGACAATAGGGATAATTCATGACCCCACTCGTTGGGCTCACAAGCCCAGGTCACTTGAGGAGAAAGGTTTAATGGCAGCCGGCGTGACCAAGATCGCACACCTTATCAAAGTCTCTCTCAACTTGAGGAGGACCGTCAATTCACCTCAGAGAGGCCTAAGCCACCTGTTGAACCAGAGATTGCGGACGATTTCGAACTGCCTGGTCCTAAGACGGCTGCGGTGGCTGATAATGAGAAACTTGCCTCAGAGGATCTTCACAAGCTAGTCAACTTGGGACCAGATATACCAACGGAAGTCCTGCCACGTCTCAGATCAGTTTTGACTGAGAATGTTAAGGCTTTCAGAGTCGACGGATGGTTAGGGCAAGTGGAATGTAGAGTCCCTGTCCCCTTGAAAGAGGGAGCCCAGCCCATATCCATGCCTATGTTCCCTTCGTCCCCTGCCAATAGGAGAGTTATAGATGAGCAAATGGATACCTGGTTCGAACAGGGTGTCATTGAGCCATCTAAAAGCCCCTGGGGAGCACCAGCCTTTGTAGTATATCGCAATGGTAAACCGCGGGTGGTCATCAACTATCGGAAACTTAATCATCTCACTGTTCCAGACGAATTCCCTTTACCACGTCAATCGGAGATCATGCAGGTGCTGTCGGGATCAAATGTTCTTTCTTCTTTCGATGCGCTAGCTGGGTTTACTCAATTAGAAATGTTGGAGGACGATAAGCCCAAAACAGCCTTCAGATCCCATAGAGGGCTGTGGCAATTTAAGAGGATGCCATTCGGGCTCAGAAACGGCCCCTCCACATTTCAGCGCGTCATGCAAACAGTCTTAGCACCCTACTTGTGGATTTTTTGTCTAGTCTACATCGATGACATAGTCATATTCTCTAATAACTGGGATGATCATTTGCTTCACCTGAATCAGGTGCTTGGCGCTATCGCTTTGGCCGGTATCACTCTCTCTCCCAAGAAATGTTTTATCGGATATAATTTGATCTTGTTGTTGGGTCATAAAGTATCCAGGTTGGGTTTTTCGACCCATCAAGAGAAAGTTTGCGCTATATTGGAACTGGCCCCACCCACTAAGGTCTCTGAACTACAATGGTTCCTTGGAATGGTCCTTTACTTTTCGGCATATATACCATTCTATTCATGGATGGTGTCCCCTTTATTCTCGCTCCTAAAAAAGGGAACACCCTGGACGTGGACCGCTGAACATGTCCAAGTTTATGAGGATGTTAAAATCGCACTAGGATCAGCACCAGTGTGGGGACATCCAGTTAGTGGGATGCCCTATCGATTGTATACGGACGCTTCGGATTTTGCCTTAGGTTGTTGTCTCCAACAAGTCCAGAAGATGGCTTTAGGAGACTTGATGGACACTAAAATCTATGCCCAAGCCAAGTTAGCTTTTGACCGTGCGCAGGATGTGCCATCCTTTGTTCATCGGTACAAAACCAAACAGCCTGAGATTGAGTGGTCGGATTCATGGGGACCCACTTTTGAGGTGACCGAAGTTACCGTTGAACGAGTCATTGCATATTGGAGTCGCACGCTGAAAAGCGCTGAACGTAACTATTCTGCCACTGAACGGGAAGCGTTAGCAGCAAAGGAGGGACTAGTCCACTTCCAACCCTTCATTGAAGGTGAACACGTTCTACTCATTACGGACCATGCAGCTCTGCAATGGGCTAGATTGTACGAGAACACTAATCGTCGACTAGCCGCATGGGGGGCGATATACGCTGCATTTCCAGGTCTCGAAATTTTACATCGAGCAGGAAGAGTTCACAGTAACGTGGACCCATTGTCCAGACTTCCTCGGGTACCAGCCTTTGTGAGCCCTATTAGAGATGATTTACAAGCTATCACCTCGACCTCTATGGACAAAAGCACTGAGGAAAAACTATGGAAGGACAAACCTGCTAAGAAGGCGGTCTTCTCGATCATAAACGATTCCATGGAACCTTTTGGAGTAACTCAGAAGGTTTGACAGTCAGAATGGGATTTTCATAACGCAGTGAGGGACGATCAGGAGGATGAGTCCGACTTTGCACTGTGTCATCCTCAGCTACTAATCAGTATCGAGGAGGGATATATAAAGAAATTTCTAGAGGGATACTCGAAGGACCCAGTCTTCAGAAACCTCTACGCTCTAGATACCCCTTCACCCAATGCGGTTGTTACTCCTTCTCACTACTTCGTGGGAGCAAACAGACTCCTGTACTTTCGTGACTCAGACTGGAAAAGTCGAGTTTGCGTGCCCAGAACCATGACTAACTCTATTTTAAGGTTGGTACATGATAATCCTTTTGAGGGAGCACACGCCGGAGGTCAGCGGTTGTTCAACCTAATGAAAGACCGGTTCTTTTGGCCAAAAATGCTGCAAGATTGCGTGTCGTACGCACGTACCTGCGACATCTGCCAAAAGACCAAAATTGATCGCACCGCTCGTCAAGGAGCCCTCAGACCTGCCGACGTACCTTTTAGGCCTTTTGAAGTAGTTTCTATGGACCTGATCACTGGACTACCTGACTCGGGAAAGGATTTGTATTCAGCAGTTTTCATCGCCATTGATAAATTAACGCGTTTCGCTATTACAATACCTACTTTCTCGAACCTTACAGCTGAAGGATTTGCACGAATGTTTGTCAAACAGGTGGCCAGCCCCTTCGGACTACCCTCTCGAATAATCTGCGATCGGGACAAGAGATGGACCTGCAGGTTCTGGCGGGAAGTCTGTAAGATTTATGGCACCACCCTTGTGGTATCTTCTGCCCATCATCCCCAGACAGATGGACAGATGGAGAATATGAATGCGACCATAGAACAAATGCTTCGAGTCTATTGTGCTTCTGCTAAGGAGAGCTGGTCCCAATGGATTGAGGTGGTAGTCCACGCGTACAACTCAACCGTTCACAGTTCAATGAACTACGCTCCGGCTTTCTTATTAATGGGATACCTCCCAAGAGGGATGTCTCGAGTTCTAGGAGGTGACGAACCCCTAGTTCCTAGAGAACTATCAGACAGCCCTATGGCCAACCAATGGATTCTCGAACTAGAGAATCATCAACAGATGGAGCGGGATTCAATTGCTCGAGCCCAAGAGATTCAAGCACGAGCGTATAACAAGAAGCAAAGACCTGTAGAAGACATCTCCGAGGGAGACTTTGTATTAGTGAACCCCCACTCCCTCGAACTGGTGGAAGTCAAGGGAACAGGGAAGAAACTAATACAAAGACGGATTGGACCATTCAAGGTCCTTGAGAAATTGAACTCTCAAGTATTTAAGCTTAAGATTCCCCCGGAGTATCCGATGCATCCAGTCATTAATCGGGATCATCTGCGGAAATATCAACCCTCTCCTCCCAACCTAGGTCCAAGACCCCAACTTGAGAACCTAAGAGAGTTGAAATCAGATCATGAAGAATATGAAGTCGAAGCTATTGTTGGACATAGAAAACAGCGAAATCGTCTGCTATTTAGGGTGCGCTGGAAAGGTTATGGACCCGAAGAGGATTCGTGGTTAAGCAGCACTAACCTCAGAAATGCTCCGGCACTTCTGAGGGCATACAAGGCACTGTTCAAAATTTAATGGGATATATGCGCTCAAGGAATCATCTATTCTATCATTTATTCCATTTCTTTCGTAACTTCCTTTCAGAAATATCTCAGTCATTCAGCGAGCCATCTTATTGGCTTTTATTCTCTTTCATTTTTCTATCCCTCCGATCGATTGGGACAACCACTAATTGGTGGCAGATACATTTACCCAAAACCCAGCCACAATTAATGAATTTTATTTAACGACCAACCGAGTGGAGTTTCAATTCAATATATATATAAAAAAAGTACACGTAAATTCACATAAATTTTCTTTATCTTTCATACCACGTCCTTCACCTATCTACAGCCCTTCCCTCTATCTTCAACTTCACCACTTTATCATGCTATAATGCTCCCTTTCCAACAAAACAAGCAAGTCCTCCCTAAGTTCAAAAAGGTCCCACGGGCCCCGACAGCCAGTACATCCACGACCGGCAGGGGATTCATCACCCACATGCCTCGTACAGACAATGTCGAGAGCAATTGGAGTACCCAAGAATCAACCCCCCGGTCGACTTTCTCCTTTGGTGCTGAGCCGGGGGGAAATACCGGTATGGATTGGAGTAAGCCGTTAGGGCCCTCCGTCAGACCGTCATCAGAGGAAGTCGCTGCTACTATGTGGAGGCAGGAAACATTTATGGAAGAACACAATGCAAGGAGGCTCACCCACAAAAGAGAAAGGTGCGCTGAGTATAAAAGTCAGCAGGAGGCGAGGGGAGCAAGAGAAGGAGTCCCCTCCAAGTGACAGTGGCATGAGGACAGAGCACAATTCAGAAACAGAGCTTCCGCGCCGATCCTTCCCTCCCTGGGAGAGAAATGGGCCGACTTCGCGGAGACCGATGATAGTGAGGGTGGGATGCCTTGCATTAGGATGACGGGAACCAAGAGCTGGAAGGAGAAGGAGGGTACCATCTTTTATGACTGGGAACTACTTCGACGCATTAAGTTGCAACGAATAGTTCTTACCCGAGGGGACGGTCAAACGTTGCCCCAGCGAGAAAAGGGCTACCATAGGGGACCAATTGATTTTTCCTCAGATGAGGATGAGGAGGAAGACGAGAACAGGAATGGTGCGTACAGCATCCGATATCTGGGAGAGGATTGCCATGAAAGGTTCCTCCTCCTGTTGAAAGTTCACTTCGTAACCAGCGACCCCAACCAAAGACAAACACGGAAACCGTCATCCAAAGTATGGAGGGGTCACTGCCCTAGTCAACAGTCACAGGAACGCGAACCTTCCACAATTCCGGTCCCATGTCCTTCGCCAACGTCAAGGCCCCTTCCCATCCTTCACCCAGCACATACTCCCTCAGCCCCGATTCTAATGCCTCATCTACCTCCCTCCCCAAAAGCTGTACCAGTCCCAACCTCACTTAGGATGTCGAGGCCCCTTCCCATCCTTCACCCGGCACACACTCCCTCAGCCCAACGTGAACCTTCCCCGATTCTGGCGCCTCGTCTCTCTCCCTCCCCGAAAGCTGTACCGGTCCTGACCCCACTTCCACCGTCACCGGGTATCCCTCCCGACTCTCCGTATTCATATTGTGTGTCCTTAGGTAGCCCTATCCACGACCTTCTACAAGAGCGAATGGATGTCAATTTGAACCCTCCTACACCGGACGTCATCGTTCCCATGACAAGCGGAAAAGCGAAGGAGATGCAGAAGGCCACCACTCCTCTCCGAGAGTGATCCCCTATTCCCGTCCCCGACAGCCCGCTTCCCCCCACTGAGCCCGTATCCACAACTTTCTGGATGCGAGTAGCTGTCAACTACCCTTCCGAACAGTTTCCTGTCAGAAGGGTGCTATCACAGCTAGTACCAGTACTTCAGCAACCGGTCCTTCACGGGAGCCTTAAGGGTTGTCGCGGTCTGGCTCCATTGTCGGAGATAATGGAGGATTTCTATCTCTCCTTCGAGGATCTCGCAGAGGGGAAGAACTTTGCGTGAGCAGCTCAGGAGATTAAACTCTCTATGTTCCGGCACATCATAGTGGAGCTTCACCGTCTGCCCCCAGACTCAGCGAGTGTCCTCTCTATTGCTGGCTTCATAGATTTACTCGAGGCCCTCGTCCTGACACCTCCCACAGAGACCACTACACAGCCACACGTTCCTGCCCCACTACCCGCATCTTCGTTTCCCCTCCCAATGCTCCTCTTCTCGCGCAGATTTCTGCTCCACCGGTTAGTGTCCGCACAGTCATTCATTGCAGAGAGAAAGCCTACAGACGATGGGCCGACTCCTTGTACAGGAATTCTAGTGATTTGGCTCAAGCGAGAATAGCCGAATCCTTCAGAGTAAAAAGGGAATGATGGGGAAACATCATTTTGGACCTTGGGGGATCCTCACAGGAGGCTTGGGGCAGCATCCCAGATGCTCTTCGACACCTTGTATAGCACATCCCTTCGAACTGGGGGGCACTGTGAAGGGTATGCATATATGCATAATTGGACAGTGGATTAATATGCACATTATAGTACTATATTATCTAGTTTCTATTTCTTTTCTTTAATTCCCTATATCCTTCGAGCATACCCGTATTTCTTAGTTCGAAATCTTGTGTATACCTATGGGCGCTCTCGGCGCCAAACGATAGACACCTTTTACCCAGCAGACACCACCTCGTAAACGACCCAGACGTCGAATAGTGAGAGGTGTCAAGGGTAACGTCTCAACTACCTATAAAGATAGTGTTTTCTCACATACTAACAGACTTTGGACTCAAACCGCGAAGGTCGAGTTCCACTCTAAGGTCTTTGCGCTCGTCGACATTATAGTCGACTCACGCTACTATCTCTCTACTTTAGATATTCAGCCTCTCGTTGATTATCTATTTTACATCTAGCTACGAGTTGTACCGTAAAGGTCAACTCTTTCATTCTTTTGTTCTAGCCGTCAAGAGCAACTGTACAGTTGCTCTTGTGACGCGTAGCGTGTCTCCTTGCTAGTACTGCCAGTCTAGTAATCTACAGTGTTGTACTGAACGGTCAATACCGGCTAATAGTAGTTGAATAAACACTATACTTCGTATATTGAACAGTCAGAATCTATCAACTCTTCACAGCAACACAATGCCATATACATATAGTCACTCCCACTTTGGACCCACACAATGCATTTGTACTGGGAAGGTAAGATATTCCAGACTCACTATACTCTACCTGTCATTGCTAACTCCCATTACACTACAATTAGATTACAACATAGCTCTATCCAACTAGGATAATCCCAGCACAAGAATCTCCACCGCTGTCATGATTTCAATCACTTGTTAGGCGTGCAGGTTTAATTTTACAGCCAAGTCAGTACACGATGTAAAGACACTCAAAATCTTCATCCATTCGTCGTCATTTTCATCCTCGACATGCAGGTATGTATAAGTATACAATCAGAGTGCCAACATCACAAACACCCGACAAGCCCGACGACGAACATCAGAAGAGGTTAAAGTTGAATGAAATGAGTGTGTGAGGGTGAGATGAAATAATAGACATGGCAGATCGTAGGATAACGTGGTATAGAAAAGTGTACTGCGGAAGAGCGGCAAAAGAAACAGGAGGTATAACAGAAGAGGGTTAAAGCAATGGCGGAACCCACAGAGGGACGATGGTGGCGACCAAGTCTGCACTACAGCAGACCACATTCCCGAAGATGTAGTTGCAGCAGGATATCTTGAATCGCGGAGAGGACGACTGTGAAGGAGAAGATCCAAGTCAGCAATCGTACGAGACGACGGACAAAAGAGAAAGTGGCCGTTTTGTGATGTTGCACCTCGGGCATACCGTGACGGTTGGAAGTTCCGCGTGACACGGACACGAATGGTTACTCACATTTGATCTGGTTGGTGTCGGTGGCACAAGTATAGTGGGCATAAATTTGCTTGGTGGCAGCACTCTGGTTGAGGCTAACGAAGCGGTGGAGGAGATAGTCGCATGCCGCATCGTAGTTGTCGCCGCTGTGAACGCGATAGTGTATATTAGGCCTGGAGAGCAACATGTGACTGGCAGGTCACACTCACCCCTGATAATCGGGGAAGTAGTTGCCCATTGGGGAATGAGGCAATTTTTCAGCAAACAAGTCGATCTTATTCAAGAAAAGGATAATACTGGTCTTGACGAACCACCTCGAGTTGCAGATGGAGTCGAACAGGGTCAGTGCTTCTTGCATTCGGTTCTAAGCGCCGATTAGCAGTAATAGAATATCGGCGCTCTTCACTTACGACACTCTCATCTTCATACAACATTTGATCGTACTCGCTCAAAGAGACTAAAAATACCAAAGCAGTGACGTTCTCAAAGCAATGGATCCATTTTTTCCGCTCCGACCGCTGCCCTCCGACATCGAACAACTTGTAGGTAAGTTCGCCGACCTTTGCACAAGGCGAGTGAGCCGAGCACGTCAGAGGACATTGCGACATGGACGCCTACCTGGAACATGGTCTCGGTGATACCTGTGGTCTTTACGCGGGATCGCAGGATGTCTTGGTCAGTGGGAAGATAGCCCGGGGTAGCCATTCGGTCGATAGCATTGAAGTAGTATGTAGCGGAGTCGTTCAACTAGTGGTGATGGTCAACACAGATGGCGCAAAGAAAATACTGAGCCTCTTCACCTGAAACTCGCGAGATCGACGGACAGCTTCGATGACTGTCGGGTCCCGCCAAAGACCGCGGATAGCGTCGGTGACGTCGCGTGGAAGCGACTCAGCTGATGAGGAATGTTAAATGTTATTAAAAACTTGGATGGAATGGGCGTACCCTCAAGCTGAGGTGGGAGACTAAGTATAACATTCCTACGTGCGTCATTTGAAGGATGCAATGACAAATCCAAACTGGGCATTGCTTCCAATATGGCACTATACGGACATGAGACGAATATAATGGAAAAAGACTCAGACCTCACCGCATGCTCTGAATAGTATTGCTAAATATAATCTCCTTGTAGGAATCCCTTTCCGACTCGTTATACCCGCCATGATGAATCAACTTCATCTGCTTCAAAACAGTCGACTTTCCTGACTCTCCAGCACCGAGAAGCAACATCTTGATCTCATTCTTGGCCCTAATCCTATCTCTCCTCAACTGTGATTCGATCTCGTCATTGCCTGTGCGCATATTTGGTCAGCGGCGACTGCGGGCATGGTTTGAGCGACTACTCACGAGCCCTTGCCTCCTCATCACCCCCATAATTCGAAGACGAGAAAGTGCAGCCCATGTCGAAAGTCAAAAGTTTGAAGAATGGGCTCGGAAGGGAAGGCGGGAAAGGTAGTGGTAAAAGGGAAGGTCAAACGCGCAAATGTTAAGCGCCGTAAGCGACTGTGTGATATTTGATATAGAACCCATAGGTGTCCACGCGGGACCATGGTGAACGACACCCAGAAAGGGGAATTTTGGCCGTATCACATGTTGTATTAAGACTTGGAGGTTCGGCTGAGACAAGACTTCGAAAGTTACATAGTCCGTAACCATTAACCTAAACTGCCCTTCCCTCGCCTTTAGTCCAGCCCAACTCCTGCTTCAACTCACTCCATCATGATTCATGTATCTCCGACACTCCTTCTTTCTAATTTTAAGTCGCTGTGTCTACTCCAGACTTTCATTAAGCCCAAATATGTCTCGCCACTCCCACCTGAAGACCAGATCCCAGTCAGAAATCCTGTGTCATATGTATCTGTCACCGTGTGCATTTACTTTCTGTAGACTTCGGGTAGATCTTTGTCATTCCATTTATGCCACTTGATCTTGATGGCCCGGGGTTTAACCTGGTTTAACCCATTTAGACTCCACGCGACATGACGCTGTCAACTCACCCTGATCTATCGAGAATTACTAATTCTCAATTTAACCATCTAAGCACTTCTAACTGTTCCCTGTTGCTGTCTTGATTTACCATGATGCAAGTTCCCATGATCAAGACCTTTGGCGACGCTGATCCACCCACATAGCCTCATATCGACGGTGTGGGAACTTGCACCGGTTGGGGAGTCCCTTGTGTAAACCCGTATATGTATTGTGAGTGCCATCCACCCGCTAGCGAAGATCGACATCCCATCGCGAGGGATGGAGGCAGCAAAGGGAGGACCTCAGCTGTCGTCAGATACCAGTTTGTTATTCAAAGTCTCATTGGGCATTGTCTCCCTGGGCGCTGCACCGGTGTCAAGTGTTGGATCAACCTACACGGCAGCGATAGTATAAGAGAGAAAGAAATAGAAATATGTTGCCTCGCTGGTTTCACTTGTACAAAGTCAATCCTTATGATGGACTGCAGCAAGGGCTTTAATTATTAATTAATGCGCACCCGGCTTCAGTTTATAAAATACACTATTTGAGAAGCCATCATCCAGGGGGAGGCAGAAGGCTGATGGGCAAACATGCACTGCTCAAGGTGGTGGAAATAAATTATTGGATAAAAGGTTCAACTGAGGTCATAACAAATACCCCACTTCCTACAAAGGAAATATGGTTTCACTTTGTCACAAATTATGACACTTTGTGACATCATTATGATATAATACTATAAGCGCCACAAACGGCTACTGGACCCCGCTCATGGAAAATCGAAACTTCGTCGGCGTTAAGGGAGGCCGCCTCGGCCTCCTTAATTATTTGCTAGAATATCATTGAAACTACTGCTGCTATTTGGTGAATAAGCCGGACTTTCGATATTGGTAGAAACCCCCTGCCTGTTGAATTTAGGCTTACGCGTCGCTCACTCGGAGCCGACCAGTTGCTATATAAGGTAATCGACCATAGTAGAAACACCCGTTACCTTACCTACAACGTGACTGAGGTGAGTTAAGATCCTAAGCTACTCACCTTACTGTAACTAATAGTTGTTTATTAGTTAAACTACTATTAGGTACATAATATATCAGTCCGTTACCTTACCTACAACGTGACTGAGTTAAACTACTATTAGGTTCTTGAGTCTTTCATTTTAACACTGCCATTATCTGGTTTGGTCTGTCTTGGTATCAAACGTTCATCTAATCGTCAGTATACTTCCTGCATACCTCACGTTGGCTGAAGAGAGCGTTGCTTATAGATGTTTGCTTCGTAGGTGACTAATCAGAGTCGGGAGACAGTTAAATACATCCCAGGATGGTTACCAGGTGCAAACTCTCAAAGACAAGCCAAGTTTGGTCGCAAAGTGTTTGTAGACACAGTCGAACTTCCTTTTAAAGCCGTCAAAGAGATGCTTGTTGGTTATAGTGCCCGATTTGAACTATCACTTTCTGATTTTGGTCCTCTTCAGGCTTCTGGTGAAGGTAGACCTTCAGTGCCACCATGCTGGACGGACTGGAAGTTGATTCTTATTCAGCTTCTAGCGAAGAAGAGGTCATTCGAAATGTGGCTGCCAATGCATATGTTGCAGGTGCAGATACCGTGCATATATTTCCCACAATTTCCATTAATTTATGTCGATGTGGAAATTTTAGACTCATTGCGTATTGGAAATATTCATTGTGGCCATGATCCCGAAGTTCAATGAACTGCTCAGAAGGCGCTTGATGAAATGGTCAGGTCAGATCGATTCCCTACATGTGAAGACTGCCAAAATCTTCCATATATCCCCGCATTATTGTGCAAGAAGTCCTTCGGTGGCATCTTGTTGCCCCACTCGCCTTTCCACACCGTTTGTCACAAGATGACATCATTGGGAATTACTTTCTTTGTCTTTGGAAATGCGGTATGATATTGTTTCGATCAATCGCACTTTACGTGATACCATTTCCAGGGAATTGCATCATTCAGAAACAGCTTATTGCCCCGAGCCAGATCAATTCCGTCCCCAGCGTTTTCTTATCAAAGCCATTAGGGATCCTGAAAATGCGTTTGGATTTGGTAAAAGGTAATCCTATTTCGACTTTGCGATGCTGTCATCGAAATGACGAAACATTTCAGAATATGTCCAGCCCGTGGTATGGCACAAAACGTCTTATTTGTCTTCATTTCATCTATTTTACACTCTTTTACAATAACACGAAGGATTACCCTACTGAAGATGCATTTATTCCAGGGCTCATGTCGTGAGTATGCTTCATTTTTATTGATGCGAAGGCATGATAAAATTAAATCACCAACACAGCATCCTACCTCGCTCCATTGCTCATGAGAGACTGATTAAAAAGGACATGGCTGGGCCGTAAGAGGCAGTGCTTCCCGTAAACGACCTTTGAAGACACATTTGTTGTCCAGTTATAATTTTGTGCTTTTGTGCTATGCAGTGAAAATAGACGGATACCCCCTTGTTTGGTATAGAGTAACACTCACTTAAATTGAATCACATCCAATTGGTGTTCGAGTTTATAGATAATCACAATTTTTCGGCCCTAAGGGTTGGACGCCAAAAGGTATGATCCTTATTTACATATATTCTAACGTCGTGAAATATATAATACGCTAAAGAACTAAATACTAAATATACGCATAGTCCACGTTCCGTTGCTGGTTAAATGCTCTTCTGTTAAAATCAAATATCGATCCCACTCATGGACCAAAATACTTTCCGTTTGACAGTAGTCAACTCGTCACAAACGCAGGACAGTAGATAAACATCCGGCTTGTACCGGATTCCAACATCACCGTCTATCAGTGTATGCAGTGTATGCTATTAGCTGAAAAAGATCAGCCAGTTTGCCTTGCATAGCTTTCCAGTATATAAAGACATGTTTATATGTTAATTTATCAGTGGGCTGTAGAGATAAAAGGGACGGTGGACTGTATGTGATAAGGGAACTGTTAGGTAAGCAGCTGGACACCAACGATCCGATCAGATAATCTATCGATACGTGTCTTTGTTGATCTGAATCATTCATCTTTTGCTGCGGCAAAATCAACTAGTCCAAACTCGGGTGGATATATTTGCCTCACTTATAGTAAGCATGATATAGTCATTATTCCACGAAGTGTATATATCCTAGAGTAAAGGAAAACAGCGAATGACACCAAGCCCCCAAAAGAGGAAATCAGGAGAGAGAAAAACAATTAACAAAGCTGGGAGATCATATCGTAGGATGAGACGTTGGTGAATATTATGGTAAGTGAACGCATACTTGAAATCCCGAATAGTGGGTGTGGGGATGTGATGCAGAAAGAGTAAAAACAAATACGGACCGCTTTTAGAAGAGAACATGACGTAATACAACCGACAACAAAAGAAATGCTGCCGCCACACCGCTTTCAAGTCATATATCATAAGGCCATAGAGGTGCACTTAAAAACCATGTCGCAATCCATTGGGCACTCGAGGTCAATGTGCCCCGCATTTCTTTCACCACTTCACCCTAAGCACCATCCAACACCTCTTCCATGCCCCTTCCGAGGCCTTCCCGCTGCCACTCTGTTGCATGAGTCGAACTGCTAAGGGTGTTTCCATCCTCGAGTGGACATGCAACGAGACGCTGCGATACATCATTTGGACGTACAGCGT
Organism: Hysterangium stoloniferum; assembly: GCA_015178975.1. Classification (NCBI taxonomy): domain Eukaryota; kingdom Fungi; phylum Basidiomycota; class Agaricomycetes; order Hysterangiales; family Hysterangiaceae; genus Hysterangium; species Hysterangium stoloniferum. The sequence goes on from WHVD01000026.1 coordinate 652,181, forward strand.
TTTTTGCGTGTGGCTCGGGTGCTGGGGGTGATCGGGAACGGGAGCGAGACAGTGTGGGATTCGGCGGCGACGAAGTGCGGGCATGCGACAAGGACTGTGCAGGGTGGATATAATGTGGTTGTGCTGATGGCTGCAGCTGTAATTGAGTTGGGGGCAGCGTTGAAGGAAGTGTTTCGGGCGTATAACCATCCAGTAACGAATACGGCTCTTGTGGCGCCGGCGGGCTTTGGGTCTGCTCAAGGTACTCTGATATGAACAGCGAGTTCCTGCCCGCTGTGGTGGTAGAGTAGATGCTAAGCGGTCTACTCGTCGTACCTGCACTCGCGCTATTCGTGCCCATCGTCCCGCCAACAGCCCCACTGGTGTACGCATTTAAAGGAATTGCAGAAATAGGGGTGCTACTTAGTATATCAGTGTATGAGACGAAACTAAGCCGTCTTGAGGACGAGGTGTGTGGTTGAGGCGGGAGGCAAGAGGGGTCGATATGGGGTGATGTTTCGGAGAGGAGGTTGAGGCCCCGGGTTGGTTGTGTGTGAGGGTGGTCGGTGGGACTTAGGTGGGGAGAGGAAGGGTAGGATGATGGGGGACTACTTGTTGTTGGGGGGGCGGTGACTGGGCAATCGCCGGGCAAAGGAGCACTGCCTCCAAACGGGCTGGAAACACTTGAAGGGGAGGCGAAGCCCCTCGGACTCGGACTACGACTCATTGCCATTGCCATGCCGACAGCGACGTTCGAGCTGACGATAGGAGCGAGAATAGATATATTGGCGGCTTCGGCGTCGTCTGAGTGGGCGAGGGCTGTTGCTGCTTCGGCGAGGACACTGGGGACCGATTGTTCTGTTTGATGGGAGCGAGGTGTACGGTGGGGGTTTGGGTGGTGCGTGTGCGTGTGAGACTGAGGATGGTGTGAGTTCACATTTAGGTAGGTTGAGGTGCTCGCAGTGATTGGTTCTATATCTCGTTCGAATATCGCAGACGAGGCTGAGCGACTGCACAAGTAGGAGGATGAGCAAGAGTTGATATGAATGGGTAAAAGACACTGACATGGATGTGGGACTACTAGGAATCGACGTCGGTGAGCGTGAGCCTCTACCGGGGCTACTCGACGTTGGCAACAAACTGGGTCTGGATAACATTCTTGGGATAGCGTTTGGGCTCGTTCCCTCAGGTATAAGAGTAGACATCGTTCGTGGTAATGAAGAGAGATCAACAGGTGACTTTGGCTACGCACACCCACGGCAGCTCAGTTATGGGGTGGAAGAAAGAAGCCTTAGTGGGTGTCGGTGGGTTTTAACAAATCACGTGGACAGCAGCAATGTCACCTCAATGGGGCTGATTGGGACCAAACCCCAAACAGCCACGTATGCAAGCTCAACACCCAAGTTCTTTCCCTGCAATGCTATCCCCAGCCAGCATCGTAACTCCGTCCCCGTTCTCGATCCCGGATCCAGCCTTCATCATTAAACCAAACGAAGACGTCATTATATCCAAACAACCAGGATTTGAATTCCCGACCCATACCTCTTGCGTTTATTGACTCATTTCTCCTCCCCATAAATGTGCCAAAAACGGCGATATTAAAACTAACCACATGCATGTTGTCATTGATGTGATATGAAGACGGAATTCTTTTGCACCGTTTTATATCAAGTGAGCCAGAGAGGGAAATATACTGAATCCCGGCTCGGAAAACATGTAGGAATCATTCCCAACCACGTTGGATTAAGCCAGGAGCCCATGCGGGTCAGAGTGTACTTGTCCCTAAATATAGTCTCAGGGAGTTCGGGGGCGAGATACACGTTATTATTGGAGTAATCTTCTAGTATCCGCATCACGGGTGCTTATGGTTTGAAAGTTTCCCCCTCAGTTCAAGACTGAGTTTATTGTTATGGCTTCATATTACAACAAAAAATTATATTCCGAGATATATTTTTGCTATCTAAGCAAATGAAACCATAGCTATCTGGCTATAATCTTACAAAAGAACATTGATTCAAGTCAGACATTCTGCGGACTCACTGACTGCAAACACTCGTCACCAATACACCTCAATTATTTATTTTGCATATCGATTATCTGGGTCTCTTCGCTGTAGAATTACGTTGGCACATCATTGACACAACCTGTGTGAATTACAAGAGGGCAAGCTCTATCTCAATATGTCCCCAAGTTTTACATATTGAGCCTTAAGAAGGCAGCAAGAATTTAAGTGCCCGCTTTCATCTTCATAATGAATTAGAAATACATGCGCTCGCACCTCACGTCGCTTTCCTACTGGACACCATGTATCCATCTAATCTCACAGCATCTCTACAGGACAAAGGATCAGATATCCAATCCCAGACACTGACTCCGCGATCCTCAAGCAGCTTGGCCTTAGGCATGAATTGCAAAGGGAATTCACAAGATGTAACCATCATGGCCATTTTGGGGTGGGTCGTGCTGTTCTTTTTATCAAAATATAATATTTATCTCACTCTTTGCGACTCCTTCACACTCGCAGCGACCGCTAATATTCCTCTTCTCGGAGGACCTGCAACGCTCGTTTGGTCCTGGGCTCTCGGTTCCCTCGAGTGCATGGCTATTGCAAGCTCCGTGGCAGGTAGGGCTTTACATTGACTATTATCTGAAGGGGAATTTTCCTTCATGGAGATAGCCCTCGTCACCCGACTGCTGGAAGTGTCTACATATTGGCTGGTTTCGTATATCAGTAAATGCAGATCAAGTGTAACATTTATTACCCCAGCATCAGGGTTATTCGCAGCGTATGTACAACTATCAATTATCATCTACAGACTTAGTCCATCAACCCCATCATGTTGATCTCCAGGTTACAGATGATACGCCACTGCAATGGGTCTTTTCGTTCTGTCAAAGGTTCAAATAATTGGTCTATTTGTCGGACTGAATATCCTTCTTGGTATCACGAGTACTTTTCCAACTCTGGTTCGACATCGTATTGCCAATACTTGTTTGCCTATCCTTATTATCTTATCTTATTTCTGTTCTTAGCCCTATGCGTATAAAGTGTATTCCGCGTGCCTTTGCCGTCATAATTGGCATACCAATTGGAGGAAGAGGTCATTTTGCCTCAGCAGAGTTTCCTGTATGGACAAAGGTAAGTGAGGACACCAGGGTCACGCGGCATAGGTCATGATGTGATCTTTTTCACGAATATTATTGATAATTCGGGATGGATGAAATCAACCACGAGGCTGCGCTTTTGATGGAGGCCTTAGCTGAGCGTGAAGGGTATGATAGGCTTGATGACGATGCTGTAGAGATAACTTCGGACAATGAATTCATTGAGTAATACAAACTGATGATTAAATGGAATTTACATTGAATTAATCATTATTCATAAGCCCTTAATTAAGCCACAGAGGGCGTAAGGGCGAACACTGGATCATTATGAAATTTATTGTACATGTTCGAGTTTCAGGAAGCAATTAAACGTAAGAAGGAATATGGATATAGTCACGAAACCTCCAAGAAACATAGAATGGATAGAGATCCAGGTCTTCCCAACCAGATCCAGCGCACACGACCCACATCTACTAGGCCCTCATACCCCTTAATCCACGAAAATCGGCGTTGCCACAAATCGCGCCTTCGGAATATACTTTCCATCCTCAAGCCCCTCACTTTCCATCCTGGTCTTGACACTCCGATGGACATAAAATGTTTCTGAACATTCCTTACGGATCTGGCGACCGCGACCGAGGTTGACCCTGTGGGGTGGGGATGAGGATGAGGACAATGGCACGAAAAGAAAAGTGGGGCGAGGGGAGGACAAAAAAACGAATAACAAACTCACGTGATCTCCTTTACCCACGAACAATCCGGCTGTTGTACCTTCTGCTTAACAGGCAGCAGCTCTAAAGCCCACCAAGCCCGTTTAATCTTCAGCTGATCGTATATGGGGCATAAAGCGTCGGCGAGGTCTTCTTCTTCCTCGCTTAGGATTGTGCTGGGGTGGATGTTTGAGTAGCCGATGCAAGGGGTGAGTGGGGAGGAAGGGGGTTCGTGTGAAGGCAACGTAGATGTAGCGGGGAGGGCGGGAGGGCGGGGTAGAACGACGGGGTAGAGAGATGCAGGGTCGAGCCCCACAGTACGGAGAAGATTTCCGTGGAAACGAATGCCCGTGTTGGTGAGGAAACATTGGCGAATCATCCATCGGAGGGGAATACGAGCCAGGTTATGACGACTACTATTTTCGACTGAGCCGCCGCCGACGTCTGCGAATTCGTGATGTATAGTTAGCTAATATGCCACGGACAGCGAACGTTTGGAGTGACATGCCGGTATGAACCCCTGCAAACCAAACCTCCAAAACATCCGTTTCATTGCGGTCCTCATCCTGCTCCGTAAACTCTTCCTCAAAGGCTTTCATCTTCTTATGTTTACTATTCGTTTCTGGCGCGCTCGTCGATCCAGCCTTAGGCATCTCCCCAGGCTGCGTACCTAACAGCTTTTCCCTCTCATCCGGTAGATTGAATAAATTTTCTTTAAATTTCGAACGATGTTCGTCGAGAGAGATTGCGTGTCGGAAGGTGCGGATTGCGGCGTTGGAGGTTGTGAATGGAAGGTGACGGGGGACAAGGCCGACGGAGCTTACTGTGTCCCTGTTATGGAGAAGAGAATTTGAATATGGAATTAAATGCCTTGATGGAACGGTGTGAGTGCGAATATGACATACCACACGCCGATAAATTCAATGTCAACATCCATGGAAAATGCTTTTTTGAACGCGGTGCTTTGTTTCCAACCTTTTTCGTCTGCTTTTGTGTACATTTTGTAAGCGAAAGGGAGTTGTTGTCTATTTCCTGCAGGGAGGAGGCCGACCTAGGGGCGTTGTTGGTCGGATACACAACATGTAGATCATAGTTTGTGGTTGAAAGTACGCACTTTGTGGATCATCCCTGCTAGGGCCCGTGCTGTGTAAGCACCTCGTGAAAATCCGAATAGACATATCTTGTCTCCTGCAGTGTCTATGAAGGTTGGGTATATAAATGAATGAGGGAGAGCGATTTGAAGGCGCACAGTTTTGCATAAGGAACTCATATCCATCTGTGGACGCATGAACAACCATTGGTTTAATCCATATATTCCGACAGGAAAGGAAAACATACCCATAACGTGTGCATCCAGGTTCCACGCAATCATCATATCTAATGTTTTGGATATTTTTGCCATTAATGGTGTCGCGATCTCAGGAACGGTATATGTTCCAATGCCAGCCTATATCCAGTTACCATGTGAGTGCTGTATTAGAGATATGGGTTCCGTTGTGACTGACCTGGTAGTAGACCATCTGTTCTTTCCGATCATCTTTCTTCAACATAGAAAAGAATTGGACAACATTCGAGTTCTAAGAAATGTCAGTTAAGCGAACATGTACAGTGTGAGAGGGGGGGCAGACATCTGCATCGAATGAATCTCCAGTGCCATCAAAGCACAAGACTAAAGTTCTTGCCGGATGCGCAGGCGGGACGTAGTCACACAGGGGGTCGGACGGAGAGGGCAGTGTCGTAATCTTTGTCGCCGTGATGACAGTGGGGGTTTGAGAGAAGTTCGACATGAAAAGAAGAGATATGGGTCGTGTCAGGGTCTGGAGGGGGAGGGATACTTATAGGACACCTCCAGATAATACCGCCTAAGGTCCAAAAGCGATGAATTGCAGCGGCTGGATCTAACAATAAGATCATGGTGATCATCTGACAGGATCTACCTTCTTGCAGCTGTGCGCTGTATGTCGCATATCCGATGCGAACATGTGTGAATAAAGTGAAAGGTGACGGCAGTTAATTTCCCATTAAAAGGGCAAGCACGGACCATTCGGGGAGCCGATCTAGCCGACTGAATCGAACAGGGCACATCCGGACTGTCACGATTCCCCGGCAACCTGGAAAGCGAGCGGCACAACTACCATGCAAACGCCGAGATACAATGGTCATTAATAGGAAATGATTTGCGCACTGTCTCACTATAGATATTTGGTCATACAGATTCCATTGTAGGTTACTTGCCATTTGTGATCCGTTGCCTTCCTGTCTCCGTAAATTACTTTGAGGTTTTGTGGGGCAAGTAAGTAGAATCGGAGTAAATCTCCATCACGCCTTTGTTGCATAGTTTACATTGGGACTATTACATGTCATTTCAGAGTGGTGGGGAGCATAATCCCGCTTTCAGCGTTATTGATAAAAAATGAAGGATAGCTATCGTCCGGCTCCCTTGACTCCATGCCTTATTGTAACAGAAAGGCTAGGAAAGAGCTGGCAGAATTTGAGATTACATCAGATGGATGTTAAGTATGTTAAATAGTTATAAAAGAGTCGGTATCGCATCATTAGGGAATAGGGAAATAGCTAATGAGTCTGACTGGGAAGCCTAGTGAAACTATTTTAAGTAATGTTGTTGAGGTAGGATATTGCAGTAGTCAATATAGGCTAGATATAATGGCTTGGTGCTAGTTAGCATTGGTAGGTGCCTGCTAGCTCGACTCTATAGGCTAGGTAGCTCAGCTAGACAGGCTCAACCCAACTAATCATTATTTTGCAATAATACTTGATGTAACTCTTATGACAAATATTAACATTTAAAATAAAGCTTATCAAATTATATCCTATGATTAATAATCAAAAATTACTACAAATGAAAACATCTGTCACTCCTATATTCTGTTTATTGGTATAAAACTTGCTGTTTCCACATTTCCAATTCTGTAGCATTTGAACAGTGAACAGTGAATCACTGACTGAATCATCAATAGGAATGAGTGAACAAGTGACTCTAGAGTAGAACTAAGCATGGAATTCTAAGCCAAGAAAACATACTGAGTAATATTCCTATAATATGAGAGACTGGCAAAAAGTAATCATTTGTTACCTAGTATTGGTGATCTGTACACAACATCATTGACAGCTGTGGCCCTTATATGTATCTCTCTCTGTCAATGTATTAGTAATTTTATGACCAGTCTATTTAGTATAACTACATACCTTCACCCCAGTTGTGTTATGACCCATTCCCAGATACTCAATCTTCCATAATTATCCAACTTTCCACCCAAGTCTCCAATCCAACTTTCTGACTTGATGTTAAGTGTCGTGTTGGGAACTTATTCCGGAACTATCGAAAGGTCACCGGGAAGTTGGGAACTATCGGATAGGGTCAGGACGTTGGCTTCAGCTTATGTGCTGCACCTCTACGCAAACGCTCAAAGTCCTTAATTTCAGAAGTGAGACTTACAATGGAAGATACGGATATTCAGAGTTCCGAAGAGTTCCGAATATCGAGTGTACAGAAAGATGGGAGAAGGAATAAGAAACTAAGTCGATATCAGATCTAAGGTAAAGTACAAATTCGCAGAAACTAATATAAGTCTACTCGTTATTGTACTACAAACTAAGACCATAATAAGACGGAAACGGAAGTGTTCTTAAAACGGAAATACAATAAGACATATTAGGGAGACAATATTCTGAAACGGGAATATAACAAACAAACGAGTGAATACTTGTCAACGGACAAATTACCAAATGTGGAACAAGGGAAGAATGCGGATAATATGGTAACTATGATGTTCCGTAGTCGGAGATTGGAAGTCGGATATTGAAACATCCGGGAACGGGTCATAACACTTGACATCTGACCCAACTTCTGACTACAGAACATTTATAGTTCCTGTACTTCCAGACCACATCCTTGTTCTGTATTTGGTAACTTGACAGTCAACAAGTATTCACTTGTTTCCTTGTTGTATTCCTGTTTCGGAATACAGTGACTCAAAAAACCCTTCCAATGTTTGGTACTTCAGATGTATATCCTTGATAGCTCAGAGGATAAAAATGCAGAAATATCAAAAATATTTGTAGGCATGCTCTATCATATATAGATTGTGGAAATACAATTTCATTACATAAGCTCCAAATATGGAAATACTACAAATATATATATACAGGAGACTCATTGGAAGGGTTTTTTGGCCGGCAGCATTGATGACTATACATAAATGCTTATAGTCATGTGACCTTGTTGATTGTTCACCTCCAACTGGGCCCTATCAACAAAATCACATGATGTCACATGACCACATTGTGCTGCAGTATAAATACATCGCCTTTAGCAACTAGCAATGTCCCAATTCCCAAAATGTGCACTTTGTCTCTTGCCAGCCAGAATCATATCCTCTCACTGCTTGATGCTGGCCATACAGCTAGCCACATTTTAGCTCCTACTAGTTATGGCATTGGCACAGTCTTTAGACTTTACTCCAAGCATTGTTGTCATCTCTCTAAGTCCATTGGTGGTCACCCCTCCAAGCTTTCCACTACCAATATTCACTATGCACAGCATCTCATCAGCTCTGGGAAGGCCGACACTGCTTTTGATGTGGCCAAAGCTCTTAAGAATGTCACCAACCAGTCCATCTGTACCCCAACTGTGTGCAATAGTCTCAATATGGTTGGGGGTGCCTCAATAATCCTTCCAATGTTTGGTACTTCAGATTTACATCCCTGATAACTCAGAGAATAAAAATGCAAAAATATCAAATATATTTGTGAATATGCTCTATCATATCTATATTATGCAAATACAGTGCCATTACATAAGATCCAAACATGGAAATACTACAAATATTTATATATAGGAGACTCATTGGAAGGAACTTTTTGTGATGTTTGGAGAAGGATTTGTGATATTATGGGGCTACATGCTGTGGGAAGGACCTGGGTATTCTTTCAAGATAGATGAGAGAATGGATGGGTACCTTTCTCTCAAGATTATGGAGGAGAACCTTCAAGCCAACTATTATGGAAAATATGTGGGTAATGTCATCTTTCAGCAAGATCATGACCCTGAACACACCTGCAAGAAGGCCCAGACTTGGTTTCAAGATAATGATTTTAATGTCCTCCCATGGCCAGCACAGTTTCCAGACCTCAACCCCATTGAATACTTGTGGAATCATAAAAAGAGGGGGATAAGGGATATTGAAGTTGTGGGAGAGGGTAGAGGAGGAGTGGAACAAGATTGATGTAGAGGTGTGTCAGAATTTGATTGAGAGTATGCCTAGAAGGGTTGCAGGTGTGTTGAAGGCAAAGGATAGCCATACTAAGTACTGAATATTAGTAGTTTTGTGGGTCAGAGTTGTTGGCCAAAAAACCCTTCCAATGAGTCTCCTGTATATATATATTTGTAGTATTTCCATATTTGGAGCTTATGTAATGACATTGTATTTCAACAATCTAGATATGATAGAGCATATTCACAGATACTTTCGAGATTTTTGCAATTTTCTCCTCTGAGCTATCAAGGATATACATCTGAAGTACCAAACATTGGAAGGGTTTTTTGAGTCACTGTACTCATCTAAATCCATCTTATTATGATCCTAGTTTGTAGTACAATAATGAAAAAACTTATATTAGTTTCTGCAAATTTGTACTTTACTTTAGATCTGATATCCACTTAGTTTCTTATTCCTTCCTTCTTTCTGTACACTCGATATTTCAGAACTCTTCAGAACTCTTCAGAACTCTGAATATCTATAATCTCCCAGTATAAATCCCATCTCTGAAATTAAGGACATTCTGAGTGTTTGCATACAGGTGCAGCATATAAGTGGAAGCCAACATCCTGAACCTATCCCAAGGTTCCCAAGTTCCCAGACATTTCCTGATAGTTTCCAGAATAAGTTCCCAACATGGTACTTAACAGGTTAAAGGAAGGTCCATTGAGGCTGAGGTTGCCTTTAGATTCCTGTGTTGTGATTGTCTCATCATCACTAGCCAAAGAAAGAACTGTTGATATATTCTGATGATAGAGATTGAGACCTTCCAGGTGGTAAAGCAGTAGTGAGGATTAGATAAAAAAATCACCCACTGGATGGTGGATACAGTATTGCTGCTCTGACTATCAAGTGACTCGATCTACATACAGTACAGGTCAAATTACAACTGGAGAGTAGTGCAAAATTAGGAAAACCATGACCAAAACAACAGAGTCAAGCCTAGTATTGGCATAAGTCTGAAGGCTCATGATATGTATCATTAATAGATTGACCTTGCAGCAAGTACAACCATTCTGTGGGCAGGGTCAGGATTAGATGATGCATTTCTTCCTCACAAGTTTGATGGAAACTGTATAAGAAGTGATAGAACTTGATTCTCCCCTTGATATACTGAACTGGGGCTTTGCAGTCATAGTTAGACTGACAGAATCTCATTCCCTCCCATTCCTGCTAGATTATATACTGTATAGACATAATACCAACCACTGTTCCATCTGGTATACAGCTCTGAGTTCAGTGTATATATAATCTAATAGGAAAGGCATTTGAGGATATATCCTTCAGTACAGTGTAAGACTGGACCTACCAAAGGTCAGGTGTAGTGGTTAACACCTTTACTATACATATAGAGAAGACCCTGGGTTCAATTCCCAGTCTGGCCATTCCCCTTTCTATCAGGTTATGGGCCCCACTTCTATAGGGTGTGGTTGCTGTTATGCAGAGTAATTGGTATTGGCATTACATGAGTATGTTATTCCCACCAGGCCCCAGATCCTATATCATCCCATTTTTCTCTGTCAAGGGTGAATAGTCACCTGGACTCCATCCAGATATCCTGTACCCTCTATATGCTTGAAGATCTCATGTCCCAATCTGCCCCTGAGTCTATCTGCCATACATTTATTCATCTGCTTATTGTTTCTCCTGGATTTTTTCCTATTCCATTTCAATCCTTAATCCTAGTAAGGTCTACCCTGTATTGTTTCTTGTTCACCCTTTTCATCTTTTTGTTTTGCTGGATTAGTAGTATAATAATCACTTAGTCTATATAGTCTAGGATTTGTTGTACTTACAATTCAATCAGAATGTTAATTTATCACTGAATATATCAACCCTTGTCACTGTAACTACTTGTTTGTCTCAGCTTGTACCAGTGTATTATTGGAGCTCCCAGGACTCCTGACTTTGGCTCATTGGATATTCTTGGACCCTTGGGTTACCAATACCCATCCACCCAGGTTAGGAATTAATGATCATAGCACATAAGCTGAAGCCAGGTCTCACCTCTCCCCAGAACTCCCATAGGTTATCCCCTGGGATATCAGCCCATAAGTCCTGAGCTTAACTTTATACAAGGTTACTCTCTTGACTACTTGAACTTGCTGCTAAAGCTTAAGGATGTCCTACAGTTGTGTATCATTCTATATTTTATATCATTATCTACCTATTATTTGAGATCAAATACTGCTGGTTACCTTGTCCTGATTCAAGGAAGTATATGGACGAAAGTAATATTATTTTCAGTGTCTGTGTTAATCATACTATGTCACTCATCAGTGTGGTTATACAATGGTGTGAAGTATATACAAGAAGCTCTAATTAATTCCTGTAATCAAACACATTGAGAACATCATTGATTCCAGAGGCCCAGAGTCATGTTGATAGTGTGAGATAGGTTAGATTCAGAAATTGAGAAACATTAACAAATCAAGGATGACCCCACTACATCTAACCACATCCTCATCAGGGAGATTAATGATAAGAGCTCAGCAAATAAGACTGGTTTCAGGAAATTGAATTGCATGCAGGGCAAACATCACAGGAAGAATGTTCATTGAGAAAAGTGACAAAAGGAGCACTGTCAAGCCTCCCAAGGAGTGTTGGATCTGCAGGAACCAGGAGCATTTTAAGATAGATTGTCCTTATGCAGAAAAAATGTTTCATTAGTTTCCATTAACAAATGTTCTGTGCAGAGTCCTGTTAGAATATGATAATGTGATTAGTCGTAATCTCATATCTCACCTTGTGACTGTATAGGTTCTGACTGGTTCACACATGTGATTGTTATATTTAGTTTAGTGTTCACTAGATCTGTAGCACATTTGTACACAGACCAGTGCACAGACCATGTATTCTAGTATATAGTTAGTTCAGATGAGGAGTAGATCCCTCATCTGAAAGCCTAGTTATATCACTGATTTAGCATCTACTGGCTCTACTCTTAGTGGCTACACTCTAACAGTAGAGAGTCCTCATACTGTGATCACCAGGCTAGCGTATTATTTGAAAAAATCCTTTGGAGGAAACTGAGGAACAAAGGTTATATGAGGCAGTTCATAGATTGAGCATACATGGCCAAGTAAATAACTTTGAGGACAAATCTATTCTTATTCCAGTCTATACCTCTTGGGTGGAGGGTGGTCAAGCAAAGGAAGGGGAAGTGAACCTGAATGGAATTTACTTATCAGAGGTATATGTATCTACTGAATATCAGATAGTGACCTTGTTGAGGATGGGGGCTAGTCCAGTGCCCATCATCAGAACCTTGAAAATTTGGTTGATAACAATAATCTCATGCACTTGAAACTGTCCCTTATAGAATAAATAATCTATTTAGATGTACTCACTGACCACTATTGGCAAGTCAGTGAGAAATATGCCATAGAGGACCCCTCTCAATTGAACAAACTGAAAGTGTGAACCATCCCTTTTGGTCCCAGACAATTGCCTAGTTACTATCCTATGAGGACTCTGATTCAGAGGAGGAGAATGAAGAATCCTCTCCAAATATTGCCCCTATGGAGACCTCTAACTGCCATACTTGGCAGAATGTTGACCTAGCATTGAGAAGGGAACAGAGACCCAAAATACAGTACCCCTGATCTAGTAGGTTAATGAAGGAGGATACAACCATTATCTATTGGAAGAGGGAACCACCCAGCAGTTATTATAACATAGGGATCTTAGCATTACATGTCTATGGATACATAGGAACCCCAGGCTCTTCTGAACATGTTAAAATAATAATGGATGCAGGAGCTGCTCTCTCCTTAATCTCAGAGGAATTTTACAAGGGATTAAAGGATCAGCCCAAACTGAAACATGAAGAAACCTCATGGATTTTGGCCACGGAACTCGGTAATGCCACGGAAATTGTTACTGACTTTCATACAGCTTACCCGCTCAAACCTGGACCATTATCTTCTCTCTGACTGCACCCCGCGGACCCGTGTTACATTTGGACTCATTTTCATTATTCCCTGTCGCCCTATGTCTCTCTTTGCTTTTACAGGTTCTGACATGTCTTGTCAAGTCTTTAAGCGGACTCTCCGTGGACTTTGGCTTTGACTTTTATTTTTTATGTTTTCACGCTTTACTTTTATGTTCAGATTATTATCAAGTTCTATTATTTCTATTATTTTATTCATCTACTTCTATGGGGCTGTCCTTTTTCCCCGCCACCTCAGCTACTTCCTCAGGAAGCTCTGCGACCTCCGCGTCAACCCTGTCCTTATCTGATCCGGCATCCTTGGAACTCCCGACTTGCAGCTCCTCATAAACATAGCCGCCATACTCCGCCAGGAACTTCCAAAATTCCTTGCGGAGTCCGCACAGCTCCTTCGCACCACTATGTGGACCTTGTTGCTCTTCCGGAGCAACTCGTTTTGGGCCTCGATGCCCTCGGTGATCCATCCAAGGACCTCGTCCAACCCGGACAACCCATCCGTTCCGCTTATGTCTCGCGTCCCGGACCCCGTGGCCTGCTCGTGCACAAGCGAGCACCTCGCCTTGAGGTGCGCGCATTGGTAACATCCCAGCCCCCGGCCGGCCTTTCGGTTGCATTCCGTGTTCCGGTCATTGCAACTGGAACACTGCGGCTCGTTCCGCATCGGAAGACGGACTGGCACCACCTTCCTTGCCTTCTGTTGATATGGTCAGTTTCCGCGGGTATCCCACGGACATGAGGCCTACCTTTTGGGGGCTCTCTGGCTCCCCCTCGGACTCGGACTCCACCTCTGTCGCTTTGCGCTGAAAATCACAAGTCAGTAAAGTTCGACAAGTGAAATTTGGGACTTACCTTTCCCGCAACAATGGCGGCCCTCTCCGTGGCCAACCGGGCTTTCTCTGCAGCCACCCGGGCGTTCTCCGCGGCCACTCGCGCAGCCTCCTCCGCCTCACGTTCCCTCTCCTTCGTGGCCTCTTCCTCCGTGGCCAACGCTTCCTGGTACTCTCTGTCCAGGGCCTCCTCAGCCTCCCTCGCCTCTCTCTCTGCTGCTTCACGAAGCTGGCGCTGCTCTTCTCGCCGCGCCAACAATTGGGCCGCGCTCCAAGGCGCCCGATATGGAGTGCCCGTGGAGGGCCCTGCTATAGGCATTGGCTTGCGTGGTGTTGGTTTTGGTCCCATAGTGACGAAGAAGGGGGTAATGAAGAAGAAGAAATTTCTATTTTTTCAAATTTTTATATAGGCTCGTCGCGTTTGAACCTTACCTTCCAGATCACATGACTCTTTGACACATACGTGTAACCGACATGACTTTTGACACATGCGCGTAGCCGACAAGAACCTTATTTAGGTCTAGAGCCTCTTTGGGACTTCGGCATAAAGGGAGGATACTGTTACGACCGGACAATCCCGCCGGACTCCGGGCACTAACCCGTACGCCCCCACGCGCTACAAGCACCAATCGTCTGTTTATAGGATTTCCCGCCCGGACTCCGTTATGTCAAGACTCGTTACGTTCGACCTCATTATGACACATATCAGTCACCGGACTTCCCCCGGACTCCGTCGCTGTCTATGTCCATCTTTGTCCCACGCATCAGTCACCGGTCCCCGCTTAGAATCCCGTCACCGCTCTAATCGAGCCCCATTCCCATTTTAGTCAAATGACCTGTCACGATTTAGGACTCCGCTCCCACTCCGTTTCCCATTATGGGTTATCCTTTGTCACGATTCGGACTCCGCTCCGTTCCGTTCCGTTCCTAACACCAATTTGGTGTTTACTATTCCCGTTTCATGTTTTGTTAGTTTTCGTTTCGTTATTACTGGATTTGGTATGTCATGCATTCCACGGTCTATATAAACTGGCAGATGTTGTACATACAATCCAGTCAGAAAATTAGCTTAGATTCCCCCCAGTAATCTAATAATATTTTCCGCTCTAAAACCTTACTCAATTCACATCGCTCGCACTAGTCGGAGCCCACGGGCTCCGGTGCATCTATCTCTCTCAACCAACTCGACTCACGACCCACGACCCCCGACTTACGACATACGACCCACGAACCCCGCCCGGATTCCCTGGGATCCCCGTCCGTCCGTTTGAAATTGGACAACACGATCTAGCGAGGGCGCAGCCTATAAGCTGAAGCCAAGTCCTACCGGATATCCCGCGGGTTTCTCCGGAAACCCGGCCTGTGTGTGTATCCTAACACCACTAATCCCAATTCTGGAAAGCATTGGCTCCCCCCTCCCAAGGTCTTTCTTCCTGACTAGGTCCAAACAGTATGGTAAGTGAGATTAGCGATTTCACATCCATTTTATCCTCGTGGCATGTCATTGCACACCCAAAATTCACCACAGCTCTGGTAAATGGCCAACTGAAAAGAACATGTCCTCCTGGTATTCTGTCGGCACATTCCATTAGGATTTTCCATTCGTCCAGGAAATATTCTTCGACCTGACTGGCTCTCAGTTCAATTCTAATCAGCTCCTACCCATTAATTTTTACACACACCTCCTCCAGTACTGGTGCCAAAGATTTATCTATGATCAGTTTTAATTCAGACATTATAGCCTTGGCTGACAATGCCTCTCGACTGGGGTATGGCAGTCTTTGAGCAACTGATGCCTTATTTCCACATGTTTTTGTTTTTGTTTTCATCAGAAGCTCCCCTGGTATTCCAGCTGGAGCCCCGTCTCCCTACAGATTCATGAAGCCCTTGCCATATGAAGCTCTCAGGGAAGGCCGCTTACCCGTTCTCCGTATCTGCCATATACGCTCCAATGCACTGCTCCACGACTGTAGTTTGCCACGTGACTGTTGAAGGGCTCCGAGTATCGCTTCGAAAAGCATAATGCCACATTCTCATACAGGTCCTTCTTTTTATTGGGCAAACCCTAAACCCTAAACCCTAACTATTTCTGCAGCAAGTACCATAATTTCCACACCTTGTGGGCTGACAATTTGCAAATGGTTCCTGAACTCACATCAGCAATTGTTCTAATAGCCACACACACTCTTCTTACCTTGCTATCATCTTCGAGCTGATCCAAACATATTCTTTATTATTTGACATCCCCATCTGGCTTCCTGGGCCTTTGTACTGTCTCCCTAATTAGAGATTGAATTAAACCACTACTGAAAAGGGAATCCACACCCATTCATTGAGCTCTGAGATATCCCTTATTCTAGTGGCATGGATGCCAGAGCATGCTGATGCTCCATCTTTGATGCCCAGATTTTCTCAGAGTACTTCCCTTCCTTGTTTGTGATTGGACAGTGCACTATCTCACACTTGAAGCATCAACTTGACCCTGAATTCCCAGAACCTGAATCTCCTGAATTTGAACTTGTGGAAGCTAAATTCCTTGAAACTGAATTCCCCCAATTAGCTTTTCCATGAACAATTCTAATATAGGAACAGGAATTAAAGACCCATGATCATACTCATCTCAGGTCCCTCTCTCCTCTCCATCTCCACCACTGGCCCTAGTCTAGAGGGCCACACATCTGATCGTTTGCGTAGGTGAAAGCAACCGTGATTCCAATTTCATCTCATAAACTCAAAATGAATTTTCTCGAACCAAGTTTCACTCACTTTGTTTTTACGCAACTCTTTAAAATATCATCACATTCAACTAGGTTATTCCAATCAATGCCACCCTCTCTGAAGATGTATATTTGAGTTTGAGGAGTTTGAGATGACATGTATTTGATTCCTTCCACAATCACATTTCTTGCATGGTGTTATGTATTTTTAGCTTTTTTCTGATTTTTAAACAATTTCCCCTAACAAATTGCGAAAACAAATATTCAAATGTAATTATATTGCGACGATTAAATTGTACAATATTCGCTTGATTTATCTTGAATTTATACAATCTATTTTGTATTTTTATCTAATAAATTGAGCAGGTTATTGAATTTCTACTTTTTATTCTTTTTTGATTAATATGTCGGCGACTCAGCGCTTATTCACAATGCGCGAGTAATCATGTGACATTCACATGATATTTCAAACTCCGACGCCGACAAAACGCGATGCGAAATTATCGTGCATAATCAAGGTAA
The DNA here is from genome assembly GCA_015178975.1 of Hysterangium stoloniferum. NCBI lineage: Eukaryota > Fungi > Basidiomycota > Agaricomycetes > Hysterangiales > Hysterangiaceae > Hysterangium > Hysterangium stoloniferum. The sequence goes on from WHVD01000026.1 coordinate 669,272, forward strand.
TATATATATTTATATTATTATAATAAAATATTATATTTATAACTAACTAAAAATAATTATAATAATTATAATAATATAAAGCCGGCCACATGTGTTTATTATACGGCGCGTGGGAAACTCCTCACAACAAGTGACAGTTGTCACAAGGGTGTGCGACGGTCACAGAGGCACGCGACTGTCACAAAGGCACGCGACTGTCACAAAGGCGTGTGACTGTCACACAGGTGCGTGACTGTCACAATGTGTGACAGTCACAAGACGCGAAGGATGTCATGTGCACGCACAGGCGCGAGAGCATTATATAATCATATATGCAACTACAGCAAAAACCAGAAATCTCTGGAATATTCCAGTGGCTGCCAAAGTAATAGTAGTTTATAGGTACTAATAATAGATAGAATATTGTAGAATATTCTATAAGATTCCAGTAAGTTCTATTATGCCAAGAATATTCTATAGTGTCTTAGAAGTAGTTAGAACCTTCCACTATGCTCTAGAAAATTCTAGAAAATTCTAAATGACATCATTCCTTCCAGAATGACATCATTCAATCTTCTAGAATCTTCTAAATGTCTCAGACCAAAATGTATATAAGGAGCTCAGCTCCAGCCTTGAGTAGAATAAAAAAATCAATCTTTACTACATTTTATCAGCCACATCAGTGTGCCACTGCAGCAAGCAGTTTATTCCACCCTTGTTGGGCTGTTGGACAAATAAATACAAATACTTAGTCACCTCTAGTTGAGCTGCTGACCTAAGCTATCTCAGGATCCCTTTGTCACCTCTTGTTGAGCTTCTGACAATAATCCTACCCCCTGGTCACTCTTCTGACCAATCAGGATTCCCTGCCACCTCTTGTTGAGCTTCTGGTATTAATCCTTTATACTATAGTCATCTCTTAATTGAGTACCGATTATTAGTTTTCTTTACATTGTTATTTGTGGTCTAAAACTTCAGTCACCTCTAGTTGAGTAATTTGACTGTTTATTACATTGCAAATAATCCCGTTCCTTTGTTCATTTATTGGGAGTCAGTAAAGCATATTCACATAAACAAATACTGAGAATATCCTTGCAGAATCCTTAAGACTACATTAAGATCCTGATAAGTTAGTATCACAGTAGACCCTGTAGGTTAGTGTAAATAAAGCATATATTAGCCAAATAGTGTTTTATTCTATATCTAATCTTTTGACCTGTTTATAAATATTTTTACTGTTTGATAAATAGTATAAAATATATATAAACTAGCTAGAATTGAAGTTGAATCTAGATTCTGAATCAGTGAATTGTTATTCATATTTTAGTAGTGTTTTTACAGAAAAAGAACAAGCTTGCACAAGCAGCTCTCAAAACCTTCTTTGCGAAGTAGGGTGCATATATTCAAGTAAACTCTTGACTTCAGGGGTTCTAAGTCTATTTAGGCTGCCACTGATTAATATCAAATACTTAAATTATTTTACCTTGTAGTGAATTGAGTATTTGCACACTTTGATAGAGCATTGGACTCCTTTTTCAGAAAATAATATTAAAATAAGGCTAATACATCACACATGGCTAATGCTGGGTCTGCACAAAAAAATTAATTAGAATGGACCTGCTTTCATCTTATCTCTCACCATCATCCTCATGCAGGCTTAAAAGCATATTCCCCAGTTCATAGAACAATCTAAAGACCATCTGCTTTTTGATAGTCTTCCACAGATCATTTTTCAACAACAAGTATGTAATATGTATACTTCCTACATCCCAAATTAATCCTCATTTCATTGTTAAAAATTTCAACCTTACCAGCCTGAACCAAATATAGGAGAATCTCTGCCTCATTACAGAGTGCCTTCACCAACTCCATTTTTACTCTGTATCGGTCACTCCATTCTTTATAGATATCCTGTTTAGTTTTTACGCCTTTGTGTAGACTAACATGAACTCAGATAGGTGACAAAACAGAATGGGAGTGGCCTCACCCATAAAGTTGTAGACCCAGTCTAACCAAGCATCCCATCTTCCACAACTCAATTCCATCAGACAAGTCTGTCAGGTCACTCAGCCTTTGTAAGAGTGGCCTCTGGTCATCTGATTTAGACTCTTGCAAAGCCTCCATGTGATTATTCGTATATTTTCCAAGGTCTTCTGTTGTACATTCCTCTGCATTGATTTTCAATCCGAGCATCACCCATGTAGCCCATTGCCTTGAAACTTCTTCCCTATACTGACTCCCATCCTTAGTCAGTTCTTGCCATACTTTAGAACCCAGAGAAAGTGAGGCTCCAATGGAGGTGGGTTGCCCCGGGCCAATGCCTCTATGAGTTACATCTTGTATTAGAGTCCTTTCATTGCTGGGTGGACTTTGTTGACTATTTGTCTTCCATTTCTTCTTCTTGGGTCCTTTGGATAGTTCATGGCCTATGCTATCGCACCCGAGGTTCATTGGAGGAGAGGGAAGGGGACAATTCTCCTCTGCCAATGTTTTTTCGGGTTCCCAACTTCTCTTGCGAGAATCTTTTTCAATTCTGGGCAACATGCCAACCACACCATAAAATGGATCTGTCTCCTGCTCTTTAGCCAATAAGTGCTCATCCATCACTGTGGGGACCACGGCCATTTGCTCCTCCTGAACATCCTCCTGGGCAACCAAATTAGCAGTCACTGTAGATCCACTGCTCTCATGTTGGAACCACCTTGACCAATCAGCACAATCAGAAGAGATGAGACTCCAATCTTGACTACCAGAACCCTTCTTTGTCCTCTCCTTTTTGCCTGAACTGTCAAGGATCCTAATAGTCACAGAAAGTCATGAGAAATGCCTGAAGTAAAACTCACCTATTTATATCCTTTAGGACATTGTCACACAGTGTCTGTGGCTCATAAAATAGTAGGAAGGACCCTGCTCTGCCTTTGGCAGTGAATGGTGTAAACTGGCCTGGATGAGGGTGATAGAGATGATGTTAGGGTATGTACATGGCGGGTCTCCAGATAAACCCACAGAATATCCGGTAGGACTTGGCTTCAGCTTATAGGCTGCACCCTCACAAGATCGTGTTGTCCAATTTCAGAAGGGCGGACGGGAATCCTGGGGAGTCCGGGCAGGGTTCGTGGGTCGAGGGGTCATGGATCAGAGGTTGTGGGTCAAGGGGTCATGGGTCAGAGGTTGTGGGTCGAGGGGTCATGGGTCAGAGGTTGTGGGTCGAGGGGTCATGGGTCAGAGGTTGTGGGTCGAGGGGTCATGGGTCAGAGGTCGTGGGTCGAGGGGTCATGGGTCAGAGGTCGTGGGTCAAGATAGGTAAGATGCACCGGTGTTAAGAACTAGGAACTGACTAATGTCGGTGGCCGACAGGGACCGATCAGAAGGACTTGGCTTCAGCTTATGGGCTGCGCCCTCGCAAATATCCGTAGGATGTCCTTAAATTTCGGGCGGGCGAAGACTAGTCCTAGTGAGTACCTTTCGGCGTGATACCGATCGGAATCGAAGGACAAGTCGGGCGTCGGGCCAAGGGGTCGGGGCCGGGAGTGGGCGAGCGCACGCGAAGGCGGATGGGGGAAGTCTTAGTATGAGACTGATACAGGTGTATGAGGGTATTCTGAGTCGATATTCTGATTGCCTAGTAACTACAATTACAGCGGGTTCATATACAAGTAACAGGCGTCTGGAAAATACTAATGGGGAGAAGGGCGGAACACGGTATTAACAATAAGCTTGACTAGGAACGGGAAGTTTATGATTAGTTCGGAGGCCGATGATAACCGAGAGCGGGATTACGATAAAAGGAAATGGTTCGAGGACTACAAATATAGATAGACATATGTGAAACATAAGATTGAACGGATCAACATAATAAAGGGGACGTATCAAAGTTTGACCAGACAATACGAGTTATTTGACGTGGGCGTAAATGGAGTTTGATCTTCGCGAAACATTCATCAGCTTTGGGGCCGATGGTTTCCGAGAGGATGACTTGAAACGTTGACAAGTGGCGATAACCTCGGGGCCGATAGGGTTGCGACACGGTCGTAACAACCGGAGCCCGTGGGCTCCGACTAGCATGAGCAGTGTGATTCAAGTAAGGGTTTAGAGTGGAAAATGTATTAACTTAGCGCTTCTCGAGGAACAACCGTGCTTGCTGCGAGAAGAACAAATTCGCACCCTCGACGATGTATTTGAAATGAGGTTTACCCTCATGGTCGACAAGGGCGCTTACATTCGATATGTTGACGGCCTCCGGTCTGTATACAACCATCAGCATACACTACTCAAGGGAGTTTGAGAAAAAACATACCGTCTACAAGTTACAAGTATATCCGCTTTGAGACGCAAATGCGCCGAATTCCGGAAGTCAGCCCCATCCGCAACAATCTCTCTGGCTGCATAGGACATTCCATCAGCACCCATCGCCAACCCGCTCCAAAAAGACAGCCACTCACAAGGCAACTTGACATCCTGGTCCTCTATCTTCACAAGATATCCATCCTTGGCCAATTTACTCGTATCAAAGTGCCTCACCGGAACCATCAACTTCGCCAACCTCACCAACTCCACCCTGTTTATACCTAATCGATCCGCCAACACCACTTCCATCAATAACCGCAATGGTCTTATCCGAGCTCAACAATATTTTATTCGAGCCCAAATCGCCATCGGGATCACCAGTCTGCAGCTTTGTGACGTCTTTCTCGCGCAACCCCAGGTGTTTGTAAATCCCTAGGACGTACTGCCGGACGGAGAGGGATGTCATACCATAGGCGTTGTGTGGGACACCGCCGAGTTTGGAGGCACTTTTACCGGCCGTACCGGGGGGCCCAGTCCATCATCTCAGCGGTACCCTCTGTTGTCGATTGTATTGTTAGCATGGCTCCGGAAACAAGAGTCAAAGCAACACGAGACTGACCATCCGGTGCGAAGAACAACAACTCGGGCTTCGCATAGAGATCAACAATGGGATTCTTGATTCGGGTGTTGTTTCCGGAATGAGGAGATCGATCATGGCCTGTTGGAGAACGATCAACGTTGGAGCTAAGCTAGATCAACAAGACAAATGTCTGCGCACACCGACATACTTCTCGAAACAAAGCTGCAGATGCACCACCGAGTCTACGTCATTGCACCGTAAGCGCCAAAGCTTCGAAAAGAAGCGCGATAGAACGTACGAAGGTAGAATTGTTCCCTTAGACCCACCCTCAGGGATGTCTTTATTCTTCAGCGACTGCGTGGACGCCAATGCGTAGCTTTCGTCTGATCTATCCATACCCCGAAAGCATTAGCTCAAATCCCGACATCTTCTGGCATGTTACTTACAGCATACGCTGATTGATGGAATACATCCTAGAAAAGTATGACGGTCAGGGTTCAGACACCTCAATGCACAACAACAGGAAACCTCACTCTCTCCCTTTCGAAATGACAATCCTAATACCTCCTCTTGCAACCCTTTGAGACGGATGTGGAAGCCACGGAATTCAGAACCTTCCAGCGTAACATTAGGACTGCATCATCCCGTCGATAGTGATGACGACGTACCTATAACGAAAAAGATTCCAAAAGGCTTCTTTGGGTATTCAATATCGGGTAAGAAGTCTGGTGCGAGCCGGAACGAATGACAAAAGAGGTTATCGTCGTTCACTTCTTCCGTCTGTAGTGATCTCCTCCCGTATCACCGCATAATGTTGCGAATTATTTATTTCCAGATTTCCATTGTTGCGGATCTTAGGCAATTCAGGCACTACATCATGATAATCGCCAACTTGGATCACCGTAGTATATAGGGTTGCACTACTCTGACGGTTCATAATCCTCATCGTCACCATTTTCACCATCTACGTAAGTGACTTCGCTACTATCTCTGTCAATGTGACCTTGTAGATACCAGTCTGGCTGCGTAGCCATACACCATAAGGCCAAAGCCACTGTAGGCCGCCCATTTTCCGGAGTGAACAGTCCGTGGTCAATGTACGAAACCGCAGTTGAAATGTAAAGCTCGCCAAAGTGTTTGGTGCGTTGCACGATGACGAGTTCCCGATCGGTCAAAATTCCCCCAAATCTGGTGTTGAAGATATCCATATAGTAATGTATTTGTGAGAGCACCTGCCGGTACTCTCTCTGTTCGATCTTGTCGGGCGAGGTTTTCCACTCTGACATCCAATTCACTGAGAGTTTAACCTCCAATGGGAACCGCATTTTCTCATCGAATCCAGTGTCAGGGTTATATTCGACAAATGAGACATCAGGCTTCCCTCCCGCTGTGTTTCCCGGCCATGAGTTTCCGTCCTTGATAGTCATAGTAGGGTGTGTCGCCTCAATTGCACGGCGTACCAGCGGAACAACGTGACGGTTGATAATGTCAGCCTGGAGTCCAGGCTCGTTTGAGATAATGCGTGGGGGAGATATTGAAATTGGATGGAGGGGAAATTCTTGGTGAAGGAAAGGTCCTCCTCGCTGCATCAATCCGCCGTAATTGAGAGTATAAAGTGTTGTTTTTTTGATCTGTGAGTACTTGAAGTGGTCGCTTGTTGTATTGGACGGGATCCTGTTCGGATTGGTAAGATCAGCCCGTAATTGGATGGGGGAGAATCCTGTGGCTGTTAAATACTGGTACAAAATAACCATGTCCAATGCTCGACGATAATGGGAACAGAGATCGATCGGCGCCCCCCACTATGACATTGCCAAAATGGTAGTGATTACAAATACGGTGGGATAATCGATAAGATTTGTCTCAAGTGTTCCATCCAAGCCATTGCTCCGCTAAGCCAGATGCTTGACTAATTACGGGCACCATCAGGGGGTCATAGCACTTTTGAGATGATAGGCGATGGTTTCAGGGAGGTCGGGGAAGCAAGAAAATATGAAATTCTCAAAGAGCTTGGAAGGACATAGATAGATACATGTATATCATAGAGAACACGAAGAGTTGGGCTAGAAGCCTCCCCTCCTCTCATCTGCATCCCCCAGGAATGCGTTTCCTTCATTTTCATCTTCATCCGCACTTCTGGCTCGATCATCACGCATTAAACTGAGAGCCCGTCCGAACGCCAACATCCCGCCTTCTTCATTATCTTCTTCTAGCTCGTGCTCGTGCTCCGAGTCATTAGCAACTTCGTTTGTAGGGTCTTCTATCTCAACTGAAGCCTTCTCTGTTGTATGCCTTTGCGCAATTGTTGCAGGTAGCCTTGTTGCCTTTTTTTGCCCTTGCACATTTCCGTTTATTGGAGTTACTCGGAGCCATCAACTCAGACTGTTGAGAATCTGATTGTACTGGCCTGGGTGTTGAGACAGGGGTGAAATTGCGAGTCTATGAAAATATTAACAGCCACAAGCTGTTACAGGACCTATGAACCACCTTTACAAGTACTGTATGGGGCTCGTTCTTCCGGAAAAAGAAGGAGAATTGGTAAGTACTCATGAAATTTACAAGTTGGAAGTAGAGTAGGAAGCATCTCAGGGGACACCCACCTCCTCTGCTGACTGAGACAGGTGCCCTTTTAGCTGTGGAAGATCCTTGCCCATCACTCCTCCTTGAGCTTGGGTCCTATCCTGGAACGAGGTGAGTATGAACATACACTACGCTGTGGACAAGAAGTTACACAGGGCACAGATCCTCGAGCACGCGTTGTAGGGTGTCTATAGTATGTGAAAACCACATATATAATTGCGTTAGTATTCTGTTAATGTTGTGACGACGCGAAGGACGAACAGTCAGACATCCAACATGTTGTTTGGTTGTTTGGTTCAGATAGTGTTTGTAGACGCGTTGTTTGGTTCACATTGTTTGGATTTGTAATAATTTCCTTTTTTGGCAAATGTCATGGTGGGGGGCGCCTGTGTTCGTTAGATTCGTCTCCACGGCACGTCGGCAATCGCGGCTTGATCCTCAAAGGTGGTCACATGATTATGGAAAATGCCGAACATCTTTTCATGGGGCACGAATGTGAACCTCGAATGCCAATCCTGCAACTGAAACGTCGACCTATTAGCCTTAAAGTCGAATGGAAAGGCAAACAATATACTGTTGTCCGTGTGCTGCAGCAGAGACCTATCTCCATTGTCCTCCTGGTCGAATGGGCTAATGATACTTATCGCGTTATCAAACTTGTGAGTTAAAGAAAACCTATTCGTGCCATTGCAGCTCTCCCACTTAATCACATGTAGTATCCCAAGCGTGATGAACGACACCTGTATAAAAGAGGTTTTGAAGTTGAGAGAAAAGCATATCGTATCCTTCGGGATGCCCGCTGTAAAGTCGTACCCTGGTACCATGGTTCTTGTCATTCAACCAAGCTGGTTTATCCGCCTGACACCACCATCCTACCTGAGGATCGCTTGTGTGAAGGCCATCCGGCTATCATGCTAGAATATCTAGACGGCGATCTTGTCATTCCTGACAACAACAACTTCACATTACTTGTGGCTCAAAAAGCCCTCGAAGCCCTCCATGATATCCACAAACTCGGTATCTGTCATGGTGATATCTATGATAACCGATTAATTCGTAACCTCATGTTTTTGAAGAATGGGAAAGTGGCGTGGTTCGACTTCGAACATAGCGAGATTAACGACGAACAGGATGCTCTTTCATTTGAACAAGGACTGGCGGAGGAACTCATGAGCGAAAATAGTTATTTATACAAGTGTGTACTTAGTTGGGTTGAATCTTCTTTCTATCTCGTGTGAACGTTTTAAATTTAGGACAGCGAAGACGAAACAGGAGCAAAATGCAAGGCCCTTTAGCTTTGACCGTTGGGTGAGTGTCAACTTCTTTGGTTCCTGGACACGATTTGAATATCCTACAAGCTTGCATTGCCTTATGTTGTCGTCATATTTTTCACGATGCTCATTAGTGTCATACCAATAAGGCTGATGACTGCTTCGAATATCGTCCAAGACATGACTTATCCAGGCTAGTTACTTTCCAACTAATCCACACGTCACCCTTATTAATATAATATTTTCGCTCCAGCTGTCGTAACCTGTAGCATCATGGTCCTCACGGTCGTGTGGCTTGTTTCTCAAGTTATGAAGCGTATGCTAGGACTAGATCCGACGATGAGACCATCGTTGATATCCGGAAGGAAAAGTGAGACTGCGAGGCCGGAAGCAATCGGACATGCTAGATAAGGGAGACGTGACGGTGAAGTTACGAGCCCTGACCTTGGTGTGTATCACCGCTGTTGTAGGCATAGAAACTGTCTTGTGTGCTTTTAAGCACTGAGTCTATTATCGAAAGGCGGCAGTTTAATGGCGTCCCGAAAGGGGCATAATTTTATGCTACGTTCAAATATACCCTAATTTGCTGGCATTCGGGTATCGTCATGAGTGAATATCCTATGATAGATGCTGGGCTTGGTTGACCGTACTGTGTCTATCTGCTGGTACATTGCAAGCTCTGTACGGTTCTTTGAAGCTGTATGGAAAACAGCGGGATCTGAACGGTTTTCTACCCTTCGTGCGTTGGACAAGCAAGCAAATATTTATTTATGTTGCCAACGCTCTCTCGCATGGTCGGAAAGACCCGGGCCGTGTCCAAGCCGGCAGAAACAAAGTACACTGAGGGGAGCCAACAAGAAAAAAGAGACAAAGAACGAGGTAATAGGAAGAGGTAAGAGTGGGTGCAAAAGAAATCCAACTCGAGGTCTTTCAAGACTATCGAGTGTGTTGTGGAGCTATGATATTTCTATTGTATTCCTCTTTGTCACTAGCACCCAATTTCTCACCTTTGACAAAGACTACGGACTTCACGTTTCGTCCATTTCACACTTTATACGCTCTCTCGGTCTCTTCGGCCGACTCGACCAAATCATCGCGTGAATTCCCCTTGTCTGGATTTTAATCACCTTCTATTCTATTCCATTCTATTTCTCATCCCAGAACTTTCCTGTACTCTTTTGAAAGGGTTAGCAATAGTATAATCGCTCCTGATTTAGGTACCTACGGCTTCTTCCAAATGTATTTAATCCCGAGCCTTGAACACTCGAAAACGAACACTTTTTTACCTTGCAATTAATCCCTCATGCTCATTCACTCGTAAGCAACGACTCGCTGTCTTACTCGTAGATCAACGATTCGTTCTACGAAACCCTAAACGATCCGCTCTCGACAAATCTTGTCTGTCTACTGTATTACTGGTTCTATTTCCATTCTCTTGGTACAGGATTTATACGAACCTTCGAAGGATAACCGCATCTTCAACATTGGTGGACGTCCTGGGAAATCCTCAAAGGAAGTGATCAATTCAGCTAATCAAGGTGGCGAAGCTAATGATTGTATTTCCACAAGATCCTCTTCCTTCGTAGACTGTATTCCTCCCGCACCTCGATTTCCTTCGGGCAGGTACTCGGTCAAAGCTTCATCCCAGATATCTTGACCCTCAGTTACAGGCATTATATGGTCTCCTAGATTTTTTTTGACGGTTCTAATTGTTGAAATATGATATATTTGAACGATAATCTCGCATTCTTTTTGTTAATAAATTCATAATTAGATAGAAATTCTAACCACTGTACAGTTGCTTAGTAATAACAACGCTTTTTGTTCGCTTCCACCGTGTATCGTCGTATACCTCCCTGCCAATATTCTTACACTAGTAGTGAACGGAGTTGAATAGTTCCTTACCACGAAATTTGACAAACAGAGACGAAATCAATTTCAAATGACGGCCACATGCCTTTCGCCTGGTGAAGGAAGGGCTAGTCCTGAAGTCACCAATCGAACCTCACAATTTAAGTCGATCCAAGCCAGAAAACGTTTCCTAAGGACCTTGAGTATTGAAACTACCTCTCGCAAGGCTCTATTCTCTCCATCTCTCTTCATTCGGACACCTTTATTGCCATGGATATGCCCAAGTATCAGATACTCACTCTGGCATAAGTAACCCATCTGAAATTCGCTCAAGTCTCATTCAAAAACTCAGGAACTGATTTACGAGTGTCCTTTTGGCCAGGAGACTTTAAGGTATTTTATATAGCAAAGGATTCTGAGATTTTTAATTCTCAGATATTGCGAAGACATAGAAAACTTCCTAGCCTTCCTTTTTTTTTTTGGCCATTACAATTTCAAGGAAGGGTATCCTTACCACCCTACCACCCTACCACCACTAAACAAAACGACCCCCTAGTCACTCTCGATGTATCCCCTCCCCCCACAGCTTATTTCCCAACCACCAGTCTGAAATTGGATATGACAATCTTGTGGGGGCACAGCCTATAAGCTGAAGCCATATCCTACTAGCATCTGTGAGTTTCTCTGGAAACCATCTGATAAGCTCTGCATGCACCTTAACACCCAGCCATGATATACAGTATGTTATTGGGCCCTGATAACAAGCCACACATACAACTATCTGCAAGCCATATAGAGGTCTGGGTTGGCAAGTTGGTGAGCAAAGTAAAACATTATCTCCATGTAATCTGTGTCACATGCAGTACATTTCAGTGTCAAGGAGAAATGAGCTACCATGACCCACCCATTGTTGTTCAGATATCCACCAACATGATAGGCAACCTCAGCCCATATTGCAGTCATGACAAAGACTGGGGAGTGATGACATGGAGTCATGGGACATTGTCAACCATTGACATTGCCCCTGGGTATTACTGTGGAGTCAGTTTGGAAAGGGTTGCAATGAAAGTCCTGCACAGTGCAAAGAAAACTCTGCTGATGGCAAAGCTGACAATATATGGGCAAGTAATGAGTCAATTCTCTCAAGACAATGGTGCCTTTAGCAAGATTCTACACAAGTGTCTCACCCTTCCAAGATTGGGAAGACTAGTTCAAGAGAGTGTTGATTTAACAAGGTAGGGATACCTCAGTGTCACTTATATACTCAAAATACTTATGTCTGAGTTGTAGACCTACATACCTGCCTCAAATTCAGAGAAAAGTGAGCAGGATTTTAGATTATTTCTCTTCATTTATTTTGCAACAGAGTAGCAAAGGCCATACTTCCCAACTTATGGTATCTTTGGCTTCCACCTTCTATTCCTGACCCAGTGTCTATCAGCCAGTGAGACACACATCAACTGCAATTACATCATCACTTTACAACATTTCAGTCAAGTCACCACTGCACACCAACTTGGATGAGGTTGCATCAACATTTATCATACACATTACCTGTTATCTAACAGGAGTTCATGATCCCTGCACCATTATCAGCCTTGTGTACATGTATTGTGGAAGTGATCTGCCACATGTGTCAACTACATATCTGCAGAGGAGCTGTCGGAAATGAGAGCTTACATTGAATTATGGTTACAACCATGCCTCACAACCTCACATCATTTCATCTTTCCCACCACAAGCATAACAGACAATGTCACCAGGAACCATCTCTCCATTATGACTGACCTATACAGATTTTTGTGTGGTACATCCACCAAGATACATCATTTCGAGATTTTGCTGCCATGGCATTGAGGGTTATATTGGAAGACACAAACATGCATATGTATAGCATCATTGACACTTCATCTTGATTTGGATACATCAGATTTACTGTGTTGGAGTATTTGCTCTTTGCAAACCTTCTTTAATGACACCATGCTTCTCACTGATCACATCAATGAGCTGAATGTCATTTCTTTGTTCATTGTGCCCATTGTAAGGTACATTCACAATATTTTACTTTATAGCACTGTCTTATATCTGCCTATAAAGCTTTCCTACCAGTCTGATTCTGATGCAGCCTATTCCAAATTGGGACATCCTGGTGTCTGGCCAAGGAATAATCCAGTTGATTCTGAAGCTGATAGCTGAATCTTCAAAGCCTGAATCTGCATGTACCACAGTACACAGCCTCAACACCGTCTTCCTGCTCATTTCTCTCCTTCCACATTGTGATATAATGCATGGCTTGACCAATCACCAATCCATCAGTTACAAGCTTGAGCATTTATATTTTACTGCATGTTCTTTCCTTTGCATGGTCACCACACCTGTCACTCATCTGTCACTGGGGTCTAATTAGATCTATATATCAGCATTGGAGGAACATAGTTACCCTGACAAAGGTCTTGCACAATCAATTGGATACACTTCCTAATCATTTCTCTTCAATTATGCCAACACATCTCAACCAAACCAGGAAGAGCACAATCCTGTTGCCCTTTAATTAATTCACTTTGCAACCTGATTTGAAAAAATGTATTAAGATACATATATATGTAGTTTGAGCCAATGTAAGAGCACATATACCCATGCTTTGCCATTGCCACAAACTCTGCAGCTTGTACTCATACATGTATTGAATACATTTTGGGGCACTAGCCTTGGCCAGACTAGCATCAGTTGTCACATTAAAACCTATGCTACAAAGTCAGCCAGGTGTTGCTTCCACACAAGCTAAAACATCTAGGAAGCTCACCAATCCTCTATCACCTGCAAAATCAAGTCAAGGAGAGTCTGGACATGAAGTGATTGGCAGAACTTCATGAAGAATTGCATCAAGTACAGGACTTCAAAAGTTTGGTTTTCAGGCACTCAAAGGCAATCTGATCAGTGCATGACTGACCATGGGAAGACATTGTGGAACTCACTGCATGGGAGAAAGAAGACACAGAAAATTGGGGGAGTCTGGATGCATTTGTGAATGAGTATTTCAGCAACAATATGTACACCAGATTTCCAGATTTTGATGGTGCAAGGGCAATTGGAAGGTTTGGGCAGTTGCAACAGTGCAGTATCCAGGCTGGGTTGGTCAAACTCAGAAATAAAGTGAAATTATCATATTTAGTCCCCCTCCCTGCACTGATATCATTGACCTCACCAGTGACAAGCCATCTTGTTCATCCAATCCCAGTTCTTCATCATGGTTACCTCCATCTATAGACAGGCATTACAAGCTTTTGATTGCAACTGGCCATTCCTTTATACTACAAGAAATATATTACCAAGGACACTTCTCAAGAATGGGAGCTACTCTCTCTATTGAGATGTTTCAATTAACTGTATTCCTCATTACTCCCTTAAAAGAAAAATAACCTAGTCCTGTCTGTATAGACCAAATGAGGTCACTCGATAACCTTACAGTCATTGTGGGTATTCTTCAGCTCTTAATTATTAAATGATTCCACCTGAAATGACCACAAGCTACTTTTCTCTTGTCCAAGGTGAAAGCTTGTGACATGTAGAGAAGTGTCAGTGTCTTGATCATGGTGTGTCCATTGGGTTGGCCCAACTTCCTGTTCTCCCAAACAAATGACACGAGAATGACTGTGGGACTGCCTTCTTTGAGACATCCTAGTGGTATTCTATTAAAATTGTTCTCGATATATATGTGATGTGATTTCAACAACAGGTGGTCCTCAGAATATACTCAACACCAGTCTAGAGAACCTTGCAGCAATCAGTACAAGTAACTATCTTCACTTTTACATTTTGTCAAATTGTGTAATTTATACAACTCTCAAGTCCATATTGTGTTTAAAATGATTGTCATTTAAACATGGGATGTCAGTCTAACCATGGGTGGTGCCCCCAACTGTATTCAATGCATGTATGGGATCAATGCATGTAACATGCAGAGCTCATAGCAACCATGAAAAGGGACTGTATGTATGTGCTCTTATATTTGATCAACCTATGGCAGCTGTCTTGTCATTTTTTCAATGGAAGACCATTAGTTCAAGGAATTCGCACACCAGGGGCTACTTAATAAATCCAATCAAAATGTATGAAAAGGGTGAAGTCCCCTGCCCACAGGTCATTGAGCAAGAAAGCTAACGGGAAGCTAAAGGGAACCAATGTGATAAATACTAACTTCAAAAGATTCCTATGACAGATCCTTCCTACCCTGCAGCAGTCTTTACTTTGTGGGAGCATTCTTGCATGTGGAAGATTGCTCAACTTCTCGGACACTATGAACAACCTGTACCTGCATATTGATAACAGTGCCAAGAGGGAGGGTCTGGCTGATGTGCTCAAGGACATTTGACCAGCTATGCTGTTAATCTCAAGTAACTATGGCCTGAGGTATCTGAGTCCCCATCCTATTCCGGGACATCAATGGATTTCAATCTAATGTGGAAATGTGGCTGAGAAGTGTGATCAGGAACTGCCCTTCTGTTAGATATATGTAGGATCATTGCCATCTTCTGATTCACTTCCTGGAAGGGGCCTAAGCATCCCAGATATTTTAGGTTTCTAAGTGGGGCTTCCTCATCATCATGCAATTAGACTCTGAATTGTTGGGGCCCCTTTTTTCTCCTTGAATTGGTTGCATGGTTTCTTGATTGATTTTACGAGTGGAAAATATATCCTGAACTTGTGAGGAAGCAATGAAATCAGCTGGATTTCCTAACAAACTGCTAATGCTCCAAAATGCTTCAGTCTGTCGGATACTTGCTCTTTCACATATGTTGGAAATCCAGTGTTGTCGTCGTGTACAAATTTCTTAGTAGGAGTGTGGGGCCCACCAGAAGCAATTAGTTGACTTCTAATTTCCACTATGGTTGACAAGTGAGGTGGCCTATCTCTAAATGTATCAAAGTGTAAGCTGTGGGGGGAGGGGATACATCGGGAGTGACTAGGGGGTCGTTTTGTTTAGTGGTGGTGGGGTGGTAGGGTTGTAAGGATATCCTTCCTTGAAATTGTAATGGCCAAAAAAAAAGGAAGGCTAGGAAGTTTTCTATGTCTTCGCAATATCTGATAATAAAAATCTCAGAATCCTTTGCTATATAGGTCAATTGGTTGAGTTATCAATCAGTTGATGAGTCAGGTTGTAGAGTCAAGTCAGGAAACTCACAGAGGTTGATGAGTCAAATGGTGAGTTGGAGGGACTGCAGGCCCAAGATAATGATGAGGAAGTTGTTCTTCAAGGATGAGAAATAGGATATAGAGTGGAATATATGTTAAGTAACTGGGAAGAATCTTAGTTGATTTTCTGACCAGATTGTATGTACAAACATTGCTAGACTATATAGACTTTGGAATGTATGCTATACAAAATCTGGTAATAATCAGAGACTAAACAGGGAATCATAAAATGAGAAGTGTAAACACCAATCCTGGTGTTAGGGGTGGAATGGAATAGAAGTGGAGTAAGAAACTTGACAGGTCATAAGACCATAATGGGGACAGGGCTCAGTTAGAGAGCTGACAGATTGTCCAGGTGGAGTTCAGTGACTGGTACTTGAGACAGAGTCAGATATAGACAGGTTGACATGTGTGCAGGTCCCAGTGGGTATTCCAATGACTGATACATGAGACACAGAGAGTCGGGCATAGACAGGTATGAGGTCTGGGTCCCAATGGGTTGTCCAGTTAACTGAAACTTGGTGCATATAAGATTGGGTCTGGGTCCCAGCAGGTTTCCCAGTCATAACACTGGGTTTGTTACAACCCCATCATTCTCAGGGTTTCTCCCTGAATATCTCTCTTATCCCCATCTTAATGATCTGGTCCCATTGCTCTGAACTCAATACATCTGGGGAAGCTAAGGGTGGTAGCTCCTCCATGCCTTCAAGGTACAGTGACTCACAAAACCTTTTTAATGTTTGGCATTTGCATATTGGCAGGCTGCTACCAGGGGAGATAAAATAGTGACAAATATCAAGAAAAACACAGTATATAGCTACACATGTGTAGAATTATGGCCTGGAATATTATTCCATAATATCCATTTTTGGGCATGCTATAAATAGTTTAGTCAGGTGTGTTCATTGAAAAGGTTTTGTTGCTGATGATTATGATGTAATATATGACACATTAACTGGTCAAATCACATGATTTTGTGGATTGTATTCAACATGGTCAAGTGACTTGTTGATTTACAGTCAATTTTGATATTCCTACCTCTCTACATTACCAACAATCCAGCATGCACTCCATCACTCCTTGTGAAGAGTGGTGGAAGTTATAACCATTCTATATACAAAGAATATCGACCGTTTAGGTATGACACTGAGATGTATTGACTGTCTAAGTCTAATACAGGCCGAACACGTATTGACTACTTAGTTCAATACGGTTGAATGAAGTAGCAATCTAAAGTAGAATAGAGAGCTAGAATGAATAAAGAGAATCAACTGTTAAGTATGATTCTAGATGACTACTCGAGTGTAAAATAGAGTAACGAGAGAGCCAAGTGATAGAGTAATGCGGATGTAGTCCACGTGGATTGAGATAAAGATGGAGTTTTGACTGGTACAGTTTGAAACTCTGATTGCGTAGATAGTTAAAGCCCGTCTGTGATGGTCAAGACGATACCCCAATCACAACTTACAGGACACAATTGGTGTCTTGGGTAAGTCATGGTTGCAGGGTAAAAAGTGTCTGAGTTTTAACTATGGGCGCTAGAATACATAAGTCTGGCATGTATGCACCCACAAGAGTCGATGTACTGTATACATAGGTCATTGAACTAATTATAAGTGTATAATAAAATAGAGAGAAAGTAGAAATAATAAAGGAAATATAGTATGAGCTCATCCGACTATATTTCCTGAGTATATTTTGCCGTACCTCTCACAGTGCCCCCCAGGTCAAAGAGCTATGTCAAAGAAGGTGTCAAAGGACACTTGGAACTCTTCCCCATGCGTCCTGCGATGAACCTCCAAGGTGTAGGATAGTGTTTCCCCAGGCGAGACACTTGGGGTAAAAGGAAAGAGCAATGTCCTACCGCTTCAAAACATCATTGGTGGATGTCAACCCATCCAGCTTCTGGATTGATGAGACCCAATGACCGTAGGCCTTCTGGCGCATTCAAATGCTGGTGCGAACACGAGCAGCAGAAGCGTCCATAATGTGGGCAATGAGAGGAGGCCAAGGGTGTAATGATGGCAGGGTAGGAGTGAGAAGCGGTGTGGAGCACATGTCTCCACCAGGGGGAATTCCTCCTGAGGTGTCAGAATCTGACAACAGTTGCTCCAACAAGTCGACGAGGTCCACAGCTGAGTGGATTGGTGCATGCTCAGGAAGAACACAAGAGGATTTGACAAGCAGGGACGAAACATGGAGAGCTCCACCCATTCGATATCCTCCGATAAACGCAGGTGTTCCTTAGGGTCGTTGACGCATAAGTAAAATGTACTCATGCAGTCTGACAACGTGAGAGACCCGTTATACCCTCGAATATGCCTTTTAAGAAGAGGGTGCCGCAGGGTTGGTCCTAGTCACGTTAGCATGTGTCCCACAGTGAAGATGTCAGAGGGGTAATTAATGGACACATGTATCCAACTTGACTGGAAAAGACAAAAGGAGCCAGTTGTATCCCGAGAGTGAGAGGGAGAGGGCAGTTGTGGTGGGGGGCTGTGAATGGGGTCAGCCGGGGAAGGGTGATCAACATCCATTAATGTAATGTTAGGTTGTTGAATGGGGCTCCCCAGGGAAATGCAAGGGGAGTAGGGAGAGGTGGGTGGTGGACTCCGCACTGATGAGGAAACAAGGGAAGTGTCCGACACTGCAGGGAGCAATGGCGTCAGAGTAGAGTGGGTGGTGACAAGGGGGTCAGGTGACGTGTGGAGGGGTGGGGTTGGCCACAGTGCTGGAGAAGGCTTGGATGTGGGTGAGGGCAGTGGTATGAGAGAATGTCCTGCAGAGGGGAGGGGTACTGGTATAGGGGGAAGAAAAGGCAGATCGGTGGATGGTTCAAGACGTCCCGGCAACTCTGAAAAGGGTGTAAAGCACTTTTTCTTTTTTTTTAGTCTTATTCTCCCCTGAGGTGGAGGGTCCACCTTTTTCGTAGAAGAGTCCAAAGAGTCCAAAGGGTTTATTTTTTATTTTTTATTTTTTTTATTTGGCTAAGTTCTAATATTTTTGTGGGGGCAAGAAAAAAAAAGGAGAGATGAGGTGGTAGAAGTTGTGTGCATATGTGGGTATGTGGATGTATGTGGGGCTGGCATCTAAACTGCCAGATGTCTCCACCCTCGCTAAATTGCCAGCCTTCTTTCTGGCTAAGGTGGACCTTTCTACACAAACTGTGGAGTCTTCTATGAAAATGTAGACCATCCACCTCAGGGGAGAATAAGACTATAAAAAGGGTTGTCAACCCGGATTGTCTTCAAGAATATGTCAAAGCCATTCATAACTTTGGAGCACCCACATCTACAATATTCGGCTTCATCGATTGCACAATCTGTCCCACCTGTCAACCAGGTGAATTTCAGGAGCTTGTGTACACTGGCTACAAGAAGTGCCATGGCATGAAGTTCCAAGGCATTGTAGCCCCCAACGGACTAATGGTACATCTCAGCAGACCATTTTGTGCCCCTCAAAATGATGTGGGAGTCCTAGCTGAGAGCGGGCTCCTAGCGATGTTAGAGCAGAAGGTGATCCAACCAGGATTGACTTTAGATGACCCCCCTGAGTGCCGATACTTTCAGATCTATGGAGATTCGGCGTATGGCACAAGTCCAGTCATGGTGAGCTCATACACTGCAGTTGCACCACTCTCTGAAGAACAGCATGCATGGAACACAGCAATGGGTAAGGTGCACATTTCAGTGGAGCATGGATTTGGCCTCGTCCTTCAGGACTGGCCATTTCTCAATTCAGTTTCGAAGCAGAAGATATTGGGGACACAGTGTGGAACGATGTATTGCATTGGTGTCCTATTGTGCAACACCTATGCATGTCTCACTCTGAATCAAACATCTATTTGTTATGGTTGCATGCCACCAACTGTAGATATATATTTTCATGATTAATTTTACTCTGTTGTATTCCATTGTATTCCTCACAATAAAACAAGTTTCTTTTATCTTTTTTGTATACAAAATATTATTGAGAAAACTGACTATGATAAAATCACAAGAAAATGGAGAAAAACAAACATCATCCCAACAAACCCTGTCTCAACACATCAATGAGTGACTTCACAATCTCATCACTGGCAAGTCATGCTGCATGCACCTCCTCTCATGCTGCATGCGCCTCCAGAACAAACACTTCTGTCTGCTTGCATTGCTCACTGATCATAACCTCCCTCGCATCCACTGAAGTATGAATGAGGCCGATAATTGACTCGAGTGTGTCTTTACGGCGTTTTTTGCTCTTCAAAGTGTGTCGGCTCATCAACATTGATATGCCAGAGCCAGAGGAGTCTTCCTGTGCTATGTCAGAATGCCCTGTGGCCGAAAAAAGATCGTCCTGAGTGTGCTTCTTCAGGGATCAGCGTAAATGGCCCTTCATCATCGCATCGTGCAAGTTCAAGCCAGCAGTCTTCTGAGCTTTGGCTGCCTAAAAAAAGTGAGTAGAATAAAGATATAATATCAAGAACAACATACCAGTTTCACTTTCTCGTGATCAGATTCCCTTGTTTCCTCCACCAGTTTTTTGAGAGCTGCCACAGAATCCAAATGACCTGAGATGGCGGTGAAAAGATCTGCATCACAAGCGAGAGAATTCCGTGTGCTAACACCTCGAGTCTAATAGAAAAAAATGCACCTCAACAGCTTTCAAGAGACTGTACACCTTGTTTTTCAGTGTATCAGCTAAATGTCCCTCACACGCATTAGCCTGTTTGACCAAAACTGACACCTCCTGCCACTTGTCATTTGACTCCCCACGTGCACACATCCAGGGGTTGACATTTAGAACTGCACTCAAAAGTGCTTTGGGGTCATTGGTCGTGAACTCCTCCCTGGGCTTGCATCGTTGTGTCCTCTTCTTGGTGGGTGAAGAGGCATCCTTGCTGCCATCAGTGAAAATGCATGTGTCTGACTCACCTTCAAACACTCGTGGAGATAATGTGACTGAAGTGACCTGGCGATGGCGTGGAGATGACCTGACCAGAGTGATCAGTTGGGGGGCATTGACCATGGAAGAGGAGTTGGGGGGAAGAGGGTATATGGGGGTATCCACGTTCATGGGACTATGGGGGTGTGGGACCTGCATGTTGGATGCTTCAGATAAGTATCTTGCACATTTTGAAGATGGGAGTGTGGGTGTGAGGGGCATCACATGTGATGATGGGAGAGGAGGTGAGGCGAGAGAAGGGAAGTGTGATAGAAGTCAGAAGGTGACACAGTCCTGAATTGGTAGGACATGGCACTCAGAATATGTGGACCTTGCAGATGCGTGTTAGATTAGGGAGAAGGGATATGGTTTGGATGCACTGAGAAATCTGGAATTGGGAAGAAAGATACCTCTCACAACTTGTACTACAAGTACTTTCCCCATACCATTTTGGCTAGTGACCCAGTTTTCTACACCAGTATTTTTAGTATCGAATTCTGGAAGCAGCAGTCTCAAGATATGCAATTCATTAATGTGCTACAGACAAAAGCTGTAGAGTCCAAGATGGGACGAGGCATGTCACTTCTTTTGGAGTTTTGTGGTCATGTAATGGATGGGATTGAGGAAGAGTTGAGATCTAACTCTAAATCAAGGAGTCAAGTTGGACTTGGCTCATATAAAGGGCACACAAGCCTCCCCAAGGGTAACCCCACAAACTGGCTTTTCTTGATGCTTCTAATGGACCGTATACTGTGCGCACATTCCCAAGGCACCTTGGAGCTCTCCAATCCCATCCACATTCAAATTACATCAGCATCCACATAGTAACAAGTATGACCGCAATGGTGTGGGGGGGATGCCTGTGTCCAAGTCTATGAGGGAGCTGTATCTGGGCTACGATGATGCTGTGGCAAAAGCCTTACTCGGCTGCTTTTTCTCTTATATAAGTCAGTCGGACAGTTTACCCCCCAACCGGGATCTGGATCTGTCCAAAGGGCTAACATTAACGGAAAATATCTCAAACACCAGTCACTCTCCTCCCAGTGAAGAAGGGGTCTATAAGTTGCATGGCAACTTGATAAAGCACAGTATCCGACTAGGTGCTCATGCCCACCTGACAAGGTCACTTGCAAATGTTTTTGGTTGGCATCCTCAGCAAAGTTTTTATTAATGGTATGTCCCCTCAAGCATGCTTTGTGCAACTTAGGTCTAGATTTAATATTTATTTATCCGCAGTCATTTGACAGCAAATATGTGCAGAATTTGAAGGAGTGGTGGTCGTGAGTGTGTCAACTTTCCAATTTTTTCCCTTATCTGATTGGGTACCATCTTAGGGAACTTAATGAGCCCACAGGGGTTAATGACTGGTTTAAAGCACTGTTAGAGTCTGAGCCATCGTTCAAACATGAGGTCTGGAAGTTCCCCATTTGCATGGCATTGGCCCATAACCCAATGTTTGTATTGGATGAACGATGTCACCTGGAGCATTGGCAGAGGCCCAATCATGGGTTTGGAATGAGTAAGTTTGCTGCCGTGAGTCCTTTTCCTTGGTGCAATAACATTAAGCTGAAGGTTACTTCCTTAGCAAGCACTTTCCACAACCCAGACGAGGTCATACTTAACTCTGTGTGCCGAGCGCTGCATATGGGTGTTTGTGTCGGATATATTGGGTCACCTTCAAGCACCCTATTTTAGGGTGGATTAAAACACTATCTGCATGCTGCCTGCCCTTGGGGTGACTTCAATGTTTGCCCATCAAATTCGAAATGCCACATCTGCAGACAACCTTCCAGTCCATTTCACTCATGAACCATGGCCCTCTGAACAGCAGTTGAGGAGCAAGGTACGATATGGGTCACATCAGGCTATAACCACTTCAGAGCCTCGACAGCAAAGAGCCGCAACACTTCCTTTGTCTACTCTCTTCGTATCATCTGTACCACAAGGGTTACCATTTCCCCTGGAAGCTTCTCCCAACCAACCTGTTCCTCCTCTCCAAAATCCTCCTCTCCCTAGTACTCCTTCCAGTCACCACCCTCAGCTCATGTCTCTTCCTCATTCTCCCCTCCCACAATGCTCCCTTTGTCTACTCTCCCAGTGCCGTCTACACCACATGGGTTACTATTTCCCCTGGAAGCTTCTCCCCACCAAACTATTCCTCCTCTCCAGCATTGTTCTCTCCCTGATACTCCTTCCAATCACCCTCCCCTTGCGTCTCCTCCTCCTCCTTCCCATTCCTTTTCTCCTTTCCCCGCCACATCTCTCCCCCTCTCCACATCTCTTCAGCCCTCTTCTCCAATCTTGATAAGGAATCCGAGTCTTACCATCCTCTGGCTCTGTCTACTGATAACCTGGGTGAGGAAGGTGACAACAACATTGGGGAGAGCAACAATAACGATAGGGAGGGTGAGAACAATCTCAAGGATGTCATCCTATCCACAGCCCAGGAAGATCAGCACCAAGGTAAACAATCTGGTGCAGGCCTCCCATCTACCATGCCCAATGTGGAATCTGGGGATGCACAGGAGGAGCAGCTACTACCTGAGCAGTTTCCAGGTCCTGATGGTGATTTACAGCTGCTTGAGTCACATCTTGGTAAAAGAAAGTGGGGTTAGTCTTCTTCCATTTTACCTTCATTTTTGGTGGCTTAGATTCACTTTGATCAGATTTGGATCCCGAATCAGAACTCACTGCCCTCCCTGATGATGATCAAAGTCCTGAACCCTGTAACAGCTAGGTGCCACCAATGGGTGACAGTCCAGAAGCTGTGGGGACTCCTGCCAAGGCCCAAGGTGCATCCATGGAAACACTTCCACCCCCATACATCCTATTCTGTGCAAAAAAGAGTCCGCCTCAATTGGGAACCATGCAGTGACATGGTAGAGGTGTCACAAATCAAATCTCCTGTAAGTACATTCTCTGGTTGGGTTTTCACAAGAATGTTTTGTAACCATGTGGTCATTAGGTTCAAATGAAATCTGGTCAAAAAAATGCCATTGAATCTTACGTTTTCAAGACTTTTGTTAATGATGGAAATGACGTTTACCAGGTTATAGATGCAGAATATGAACTGGAGTGGTTTAAAGGTTTGGTAAGCTCAGCCATTGGCTCAGTTCTTCACATAGAGACTGATGTTTTATTTAACCTAGGAAAAGGATCGGGAAATTTTCCAAGATTTATGTAACATTGCACAACCCCCCCAATTGTACAATCCTTGCACCATGTCCAACTCCATCCCAGCAGACTGTACCTGCTTTCCTGCTTTGTGGTTCAAAGATGTTTTGAGTGATGAAGAAGAGCTGACCCCACTATCCTTGAAGAAATTGTCCCTATTCTGCGACAGAGTGATCATGATCCCCAATCCTGACCGTCGGCACGATTTCTTCCAGGATCGGGTCCATAAGAGTTTTGATATTCAACAGTTGGCTTTACAGCAAGGGGTAGATATCCATATGCAATGCGAGGTTCATGGTGAGTAATGGCTCATGGTTCCAGTTCTGCAGTGGGATATTATACTTACAAAGGAATTATAGCTCTTGACAGGCATAACGAAATGTATTGTCAGTTTCAAATCTATCAAAGCTCACTCCTCAAAGTGTTTGAAGAGAAGAGAAAGGCTGTGAATTTTCTGGATATTCCAAGGGCAGTATCTATGCACATGTCCAATATTTTACCATGAGTGTTCAAAGACCTGACACTTCTTTAGTCCCTTCTAATCGTGGGCTGGACATCATTCCAGCATGATTTCATATGATACCTTGGCTGGGAATCATACTATGAATGGTGCAATGGGATTTCCACAATATGCAATTAGATGGAGGCTTTGTGCCACAGAGGGAGCCTTTTCAAGAGCACACATAGATGCCAGGAAATTTGCAACTTGGATCCATATCGTACATGGCACAAAGCTATGGGTGGTTATGTCAGGTGACATTGCAGAAACTTCACTGAGGAACCTGAACTATAGGAAACGTAAATGGACCTACTATCTTTTGGAACCTGGGGACCAGTTGTGAGTGCCGGGAAAGGGAACATCCCTTCAGTTTCCTTTCCCCTGCACTTTGGCTCTAATTGATATTTCCAGGTTCATGCCAGCGGGAACAATTCATGCGGTAATGACTTTGAATGACAGTTGGGTAGAAGGTGGCCATTTTTATGGGTGAAACTCTCTACATCTGTCTTTCTTAGCTGGCTTGCGTGAACATCGTCAGGGTCTCACAGATTACAACAAGGAACATCCACATTCTGAATATATCTTGCATGCACTCTTGAAGACATACTATGGAATATTCCTCTCCTATTTCCTTTACCAGAAGACAGGAGATGTATGCAGTCATAAGTGGCACAATTGAGTCCTGATTCTCACCTGACTCTGTGGGATGGTGAACAGGGAATACTGATCCTGTAGCATATGAAACTGTCTTGCATAATTGGCCTCCACTAGAGCAGCTGGCCTATCTTCTTGTATTGACGGGGCATCCCCACCACTTTGAACCAGAGGCCAAAGAAGGGGACCCTTACCAGTGTTCTTCTACTCTCATCCCCACACACAAAGTTTCACAGAAGCAGATCTTTCACATTTTAAATTTCTGTCCCGAAATTCAGCAAGATGTATGTCAGATCAAGAATGAAATGTCTCAGTATTTGGATTTGAGGGGAGAAGAGACACTTGACAACTTGTGTGATGCTGAGGGAGTACAGATTGCTCCAGATCGGATGGAGGTAGGTGCATCCTTGTCAAGGTCAGATGAGGCACAACTCCCTCCTCTTGAACTCACTCTACTGTAACTAGTTGGGAACATTCTGGGATGCTTCACCATCTTTATATATAGATACTCCATGTATTCACACTCAACCTTTACTGCCTACTGCCACCTTTATAACCTGTAAGGTGATTGTACCTTTTGAAATAATGTGACAATAGCCGGAGTTTGTGGGAAATAAGGACTCCCTTGGTGTCTTGACAGCCCTTTTCTCAATGAAATTAAATTCTAAATGAACTACTTTGGGCACTCTGCTTTCACTGAAAACTAATCCACAAGCCAAATGTATGTAACTTGATGTTTCGATGTGAAAAGGATGATATTTTTGGGATGGAAAATCATCCAGCGTCCAAATGTCAAATGGGAATGTTGAATTAAGAGTGATGGTCTGTGCAGAGTGCTTTCAAATAGGGCTTAGGATGTACTGTAAGTGGATATTGATGAAGAAGACTTATTCTGGGGGTCTCCCTGGGAGTTTCAGAATAGATGGACTGCTCAGAGTGTTTTTTTCAAAGTTGATGTATGATCAATGTGCTCTGTCAGGGTTCTCAAATTCAGCTGGGCAAGTGAGAAAAGAAGAGGAGAATGTGTGTATATGAACAATGCGGGTGGGATGTTCAGATTTATAGGATAATTCATGGTAAACAATGTTCGGATTATTTTATGTTGGGCAGGCACCCTATAAAAAGGAGGGTGATTAGAAAATGGGAATTTCTTTGAATTCAAAGAAGGGAAGTATCATTTTCGAGAATTGAGGGGATGTTGTTCAGACTGAAGTTTTTCTCATGAGAGAGCTGAAGGATGGCAGGGAAATAAAGAGTGTCTTTCATAAAATATTGAAATGTCAGTTCAACAATTTATACACACACATTCACACATGCACATAAAATGTCTTTTTGCTACAAATTATAATAAAAAAGGTGTACCTCCACCTCAGGGGGAAGGTGTTAGAATCTGTCAAATCTGTGTATACATGTATTTTTCTTTAGTTAGTGAATGTTAATGAATCCTCTTTGGCCTATCATAGATGAGCTGCATACTGTCCTTTCCAAATTCCAAGAAAAACCTGTTCAGGAATGGACTGGCTCAATCCCTGAGCCTGTATGACACTTTCTTGAATGTACTCGAGTCATCAATCAGTATTGAGCTCCAAGCCAAGAGGCATCCATTCCATCCAGATGATTCTAGTCATCCAAAACAACACAAACACAGTCGTACTTCTGTTTTAATTGCTGGCACTGGCTCCTGGAACAGCAGGTTGGGACCCCAGGATTAGGCCTCTTGATTATCGTAACTGTGATACAGACCACTGGGTTGAGTGGAACCATGAGCAGTGATACAAGTTATTACCTTCTTCCTTTCTGAACAATTTCTCCTTTCTAAATTCTAAAACTGTCTCCATTTGTAATTGTTGGAACATGTAGTTTCCAACCCTGAGTACCCATATATATATATCCACAGTCCTTATTCATCCCTTTTGTTCTGTCTATGCTGAAAGAGTATGGCCGACAGAGGTGCAGCAAAATTGACTGCTAGAGCAAACGTTCAATGATTATGAGGTAATTTTTTCCCATTGGATAAGTATGATAAGTATTGAGTAGCACATTGTGCCATTCTATCATGGCATTAAGTGAGTTCACAATTTTCCCCTATGTGAGTGTCACAACCCAGGTTAAATTTACTACCAGACTCATGGATTTTGAGGAAGATTCCATGGGCCTGTTTTTCCTATTACAAAACCAGCCCTCTTCTTCTTTGAGACCAGCCATTGAATGAGGACATTGTTGACACAAGGGTATATGCAGTGGACATTTTAGCCTTACCAAGCTACTCTACCCCTATAGGACTCACAAGCGTCATCACCTTAAGATTATTACTGAATGGCCAAAATTCCAACAGAAATTGGACAGCAAATTACTTGGAATGTTTTTCAGTAATCTCTCACTCTTTTACATGAATTGTATTAATTAAATATCCCAAAATTCATTCCACATCTGTTACATTGTGGCTATGGAGCCATTGTTTGACCTTGAAATTTTGAAACATAGTATATAATCATACAGAAAATTGCACCAATCAATCACCTTTTATCAAGTACCATCAATTGGTCAGGTCCAAGTGCCATTAGAGCTTCATGGCACACCTCTGAGATGGGCATCAATGCAGGGCATCTGCCCCTGTACTATTGCCCAATTTCTAAATATACCGCGTGCATTCTCTTTTTCTGCATCTAACCACCACTCATCTCTTCTAAGTATATCCTCGTATCAGCCTTTATCAATAAGGTTACTTGCATATTTGGTAATCGAAACAACATACACTTCTACAGGATAGCAAGGGAGTGACACAAATTAAGCAACCAGGAAACTCTTATTTAAACATTCCAAGCCGATTTGATCAAAAAACTTGATATTCATCGCATAGTTTTAATTGTCTCCTGTGAGTTACTTTGACTGGAAAGGGGGTATCCTAGCTTTCAGTGAATCGACCATTGAACCAATATAACATTCCACAACATCCCATCGCACAGCTACATCACCCTTCCAGCACACCATGCGTTCCAATAATCATCAGAGAGAGTGAGGTATTGGCGAATATAGTCCAATTGCGAAGAATTGTATTTCATGAAACACTCAATAATTAGTGTAGACCCGCAAACTACTGCCAGTGCTTAAGATATCAAAAGAGAGCTAGGAGTACCTTTGAGGAGATGTTTATGGAGGAAAAGGATGAATATAATATATATATTACAGACTACTTGATTATACCTATAGAATAAGGAGATCTGAAAAATCGAGCCAAGGAATTCCAAGTTCCATATTAGCGGTAGAAAACGAATTGGAAAATCAAAACAACGAATCTATTGAAATCTACAAAAATTACTGATGAGTGACTTTGCCCAAAAATAAATAGTGTCAGAATATGCAGGTGTTATCCAAAGAATAATTTACCTTGGTCATCTGAAGAGTTCTATCTCATTGGAGTTAATAGCTCATGTTGATATCTATAAGTTCCTGACCTGACAGGTATTTTTAGTCACAGGCTGGAGCATGTCTAATCAGAAAATCTAAGCATATATACATACATGGGAAGAGGAATACTCAAAACTGACCAACCTGCCCAAACTCTGAAAACAATCCCATCCAGATTAAGTTTAACAGTTTTGTTATCCCATTCTAGGTGTTTAAAACAATACTATTGTGTGTAAGAGTCGATAGCAATCATACATATATATACTTCTCCACCACCATAGCACAAAGGGGCATGTAGGGCCATTCTTGCCCAGTAGGATTTGCGGGAATAATCTCACAGCTCACTACCAGCCAGTCCTTGGGGTGGCCACCTTGGATACCTTCACCTTGCCTATCTACACCCTGTCCATTCACAATTCCTGTTTCCTTTCTAGGTTCTTGAAACACTTCCAGCTGTTGATTCCATACCTTCATCACATTGTGGTATTGCTGATCTTTTAGAGCCCCAGAGCTAATACAATTCCAAATCACATCCAACTTCATAACACATCCGTATCTTTCATTAAAGTCTAATCCGCAAATCTTGCTGTACTCTGGGACAAGCATCCATACTTTTATTTTTCCCAGTTTTGCCATTTTTCTAGATTCCTGGAGATTCTGACCTAGTGTTCAAAACCAGCATCCCCACTCATTGTTCTTTTGCATGGAAAAAAAAATTTATGATGGATCATATTTTGTTACTCTGCCTGTCCTGATAAGTAAGCTTTGCTTCTCCCTCTTATATCTTACCATAGTCTTACCTCTCTCTATTTTTACCACTTTATCCTCCCACTCATCACCACATTCCCAAACAAACCGGACACCAAAAATTACCTCAGTTCCTTTTCTTTTTTGAGGGCTTTATTTACACATTTATCAAATAATTTGTGCATGGTGCATTCACAAATATAGCACAGGGTTTCCATCAAAATACAGCAGGTACTTGAATAATCAACCCAAGCAATAGGGAGAAATATAACCAGGTCATTACTGCAATGGACAATAGAAATTTAGCAAGTTTTGATCTGTATAATATCGATCTCGCCCCTTCAGCTATCATGCCTATTCCTCTCCGCGACTCCATTTTGCTGTGACAACTGCAGGGCCCCCATCACAATTGAACTGTACAGCACATCCTCTTCCCTTCCTTATACACCACCTTGACCCAATAATATGTCCCTCCTCCACTGTCCCAGAGGCTCTCACTGTACTGTCTTGCACTGGACAAACAGACCACTCCCACTTTCAAATCCTTCCAGGCAATGTCCTTGAGTTAGTGGGCTGCCAGTAGGTAAAGTCTTCCAGTCATTCTTAATATTTTCTATGCTGAGTGCATAAAGTGCTAGTCTTTCAATTGACATACTCAAAAATGTTATTAACATCACATGTTGCTGAAGTCTGATTTATTTTGCCTATATTTCAAGTGTAGTCTAACATCCAAAACCAAGGGACAATACAAATCAGAGAAGAATTTCATCTGCAAGCAATCATAATGCATGATAAGCTACCACCAGTGCAAATACATTAAACGTTTGAATGATCCCTAAAGCTCAGTGTTGAAAATATCATCAAATACCTGAAAGGTAAGGTGTCCATTTAAAGTTTCATGATCGAATGATGGCACAGGCAAACCAATTTTCCAGATCCAGATCATGGTAAGCATGCTCATTGCGACCTCTAAGAATAGCCCCACGCATAGAGGTAAGGTGCCCTTTCAAGGAAGTGAATTGGGGGGTGAATGTGGGAAGTGATTCGGAAATAAAGAGGGCCTTCCTCGCCCTTAGGCTATTGGCTATTGCCACCTAATGTTAACCATTCCTCTAGTGGCGGATTGTGGATTTCTTTACCGTTCTGATAATGAGCTGTGAAAAACATCAAGACATGAAAAAATGACTCGAGGTCATGTCAGTACAAGTGCTCGTCTTCCAGTCATTCTTAATATTTTCTATGCTGACATGCATAAAGTTCCAGTCTTTCAATTGACATACTCAAAAATTTTATTAACATCACATGTTGCTGAAGTCTGATTTATTTTGCCTATATTTCAAGTGTAATCTAACATCCAAAACCAAGGGACAATACAAATCAGAGAAGAATTTCATCTGCAAGCAATCATAATGCATGATAAGCTACCCCCAGTGCGAATACATTAAAAGTTTGAATGATCCCTAAAGCTCAGTGTTGAAAATATCATCAAATACCTGGAAGGTAAGGTGTCCATTTAAAGTTTCGTGATCGAATGATGGCACAGGCAAACCGGCCTGCAGCTTTTCAATGCCATGTTCATGGTCAGCACAGTCTGTGTGACCTCTAAGAATGGCCTGGCACATAGAGACAAGGTGCCATTTCAAGGAAGTGAATTGGGGGGTGAGCGTGGGAAGTGATGCAGAAATAAAGAGGACCTTCTTGGCCCTTAGGCTATTGCCACCTAATGTGAACCATTCCTCTAGCGGCGGATTGTGGATTTCTGTACCATTCTGATAACGAGCTGTGAAAAACATCGAGACATAAAAAATTAACTCGAGGTCATGTCGGTACAAGTGCTTGACAGGTGAACTTGGGTCCATCAAATCAATAGACATAAAAGGCCGCGTTCCCGTTTGCTGTTTCAATTCTGGATGGTTTTCCGTCCCATCCACATAGCATGCCATATTGAAATCATTTAAAACACCAAAAATCTCATCCTTTTCACGTCGAAACATCAAGTTCCCAAGCCTGATGTCACGATGAAGGATTTTTGGCTCTGTGTATAACCAACGATGACCTAGAATTCTACGTCAGGAAATGTATGGCATAGATTATGAAACAGTGAACTGACATTTCAAGATTTGATGAAACACATCCTTTACTTGCCTGGCGTCCTTCAGCTCCGTGATGGGAAAAAGCTCAGTCTGAAGAAGAACCCTCAATTCCCGAAGCTCATACTTATTGGGCTCCTTTGAATTCAAAAAAATAACCATTCTGTAATGAGCGTCCTTTTCATCGGGAGGGAAACTACCGAAATATAAAATAATCGGAAGATGCTTTCGGACCCACTTATGCTCTGAATCCGACGAGGCGATCCTATGCGCGTGGTTGATATACACAGATTCTGGTGTTCTTTTCTGACTTGGCCAGCTGACTTTGAGAACCGCGACAGAGGACATCCATGATACATCAACTCTGAAAACAGACGTACCACGCCCAATTAATGCATGTTGACGGAAGATAGTCGCTTGCAAAGTGACGGTGCCGCGATCTGCGAGTTGTATTTTTTGTCCAACAAACAGTCTTGTGAAAGGCCGCCTAGCAAGGCGGTCTCCTTCGAGAAGAGGGGATATAAATTCCGGGGTTACTTCAGTTGCAAGCCCGCGCCCTCGCCGATCCAACCGAGAGTATCCTATCAGCATTCCAACAAATTTTGTCCTATCTGTAATAAAGTCGAGCGCTTGCGATCGCGCATTCAGGGCATGATCATAATATAAAAGTTGTATTTTAAAATCTGTGATCAACGAACTGATGATGTGATTCAGTAGATTCCCATTCGAGAACATCTCGAGTGCATAACTGGCGCATTGCAGATCAGTATTGTCAATATCACTATCAGTCTTGGCCCGTTTTGATGTCTGCTCGGAATTACTAGACGAAGACCGCTTCTTCTGAGATTCAGAGGTATAGACTTCCACCGCTTCGTCCGTTTTTTGTGTGTCCTTTATTGTATTTGGTCTTGTACTCCGACGAGTTGGAACAAGGAGGTTCTTTGGCTGCAAATTGGAAGAACTAGTTTTGGCCGGAATCAATTCATTACTGCGAGCCTGTTTTTCACAACTCGATTCTACTGCAACAGATCAGGATAGAGCTTAGATGTATTAGAAAAAAGCCTACTGAATGCCGTGGACTTCAAGTACTCCACGTAGCTCTTCACCACCAACTTAAATTCCCAGAAGTCCAAGGCCTCGCCCCAGTGGAACGCATCAACGTCTCCGGGGCCTTTCTCTGACAAGTTATCGGGATTAAGTCTCCCTCCTTGCTTAAACCCGTCTGCACGAACCCCTATACATCAGGCTTACGCGCCGCATATGACCCCCAAAGGGGAGTCCTATCATTGCGGCACAGCTGTATTTCTTCCATCCCTATTTGGTAGAAGATATAGTTGACCAACTCCACAAAAGGTGCATAACGGCCCGTTTCGTCAGCCACTACCTCACAGTACTTATCCATCCGCTTCTTGAACTCTGTGCGGTCACAGATTTTCCGCGCTTTCGCTCCTGCCTCTGCGTCAATTTTGAACCCAAGGACAATCTCCAAAAATTCTTCCAACTCGATTGTGGCGCAATTCTGGAGATCTTCACGAAGATACGGATAGTAATCTGATACGTTGGCGTTTGTATTGTAACCTGAATTCTGCCAGCCCCGAGACTGCACTCAGAGAGTCCGGCTGTGAAGGAGGCGTGATTGGTCTTGCGTTCGTCATGGCTGTTGACAGAGGCTATGCATAATCTGTAAGAGTCGAGTCGTCCTGTCCATTTAAGGAAGTTTAATTAGTTAACTAAATATTAAAATTGAATAATTAATTAAATATTATAACGAACTAAAATAATTACAGTAATAAAAAATTTATATCGGTTATTGGTTAGAACGAAGATTGGGAGGGCAGGTGGCAGATGGAAACACAGGCTCAGAATTCGTGTACAGTCTAGATTGTTGGAGGTAAGATAAATGAACGTTATAAGAAGATGGAGGTGGCTCCAGTTCAGGAGGGAGTGATGCATAGAAGGGCTCAGCGGATGTGGGAGGCTCCAGTTCAGGAGGGAGTGATGCGTAGAAGGGCTCGGCGGATGTGGGATGATAAGACGAAGAGGGTAAGGATAGGGATGGGAAAGGGAAATTTTCCTTTTCGGTGGATATTGCAACAGCTGGTGTTGGAAAGCCTCTCCCAGAAGCTTTGAGATTAATCTTCTTACCACCAGACACTTGTTTCTTCTCAGTTCGTAATTGATTCACATTCTCTATAGCTATCTTCTTTTCTTCTAATGCTGCTGCCAATTTGATTTCGATATTTGTGACCTCCTTGCATATGCGATCAGCCGTGTCCACTCGTTCAATACATAGAGAAGTCCGATGATTATTTGAGATGAACCAGTGTGTGAGTGTGTTTTGATGGTTCGTCAAGATGCAGTTTTCCGATGCCAATTGAAGTTCCCGTGAAATCTGTTTATTGTATTCAAATGCACTGTAGTAATGAGATTAGAAATCTGTGATAATTATAAATCATTCATGTAACTCACCTGTCAATTGCCTCTGCAAGTGGGATGTGGACACCTGTGGCACGATTTGTTGCTTGATGTGACTGTTTGTTAAGATTTGTGTTGGTTGGTCCGAGATCCCAGTCAGCTGATGGAACTTTTGAAAAATGGCGGCACAGTGCAGGGATGTACCATGGATATGCAAGCTTGTTCCGCCACCAGTCTGCAGAACCAAAATAAGTAATAACGGTGTAAGTGTTTTAGAAAAAGTAAATACCTCGGACTTTCAGTTGTTCATGCCCCAAGCACCAAGCTGTAAATTCATCCATCTTCTCCTGTGTCATGATATATTGAAAGTGAGCAATGCGGTTGTAATCTTCATGTGAACAAACTGCCTTTAGAAGCTCAAACCCGCTAGAAAGCCAATTAGACCAAAGTCACAAGAAAAGTAAAGATGTACCGTTGGCAATGTATGTTGCAAATGCAACTACAATACTGAACTATAATTTGTGGATCCTTTGTCGCAATCCTGCTGACCAAGGGATCATTTTGAGTTAACAAGAAGTCACCAAGGCCTTGCATTTGTGGAGCAGAACCGTCCACCATGAAGATAGCATGTTTGCCTTCCTTGTGAAGGGCTTTGAATTTGACGCTTTTGTTAGTGACACGCTCAATGGCCTTGAACCATTCTGTCCAAATTAAATGGTAGGCCTGTCGAGTTTCACAATTGCCGTAGATGTGTCCTATTGCTACACCTGAGTAACCACGAAGTTCAATAAAAATAAGGATTAAAGAATAAGTGCACTCATGGCGGCACAAATATGGATGCCATATCACAATCTCCCACTCATTGAATACTCCAAATACGTGCTTGTATGTAGTATCATGCTGAGTAGAGGTGACATTGTGGACAAGCTCTGCAAGATCAGGGAGCATTGTTACAACAACGTCAATCTGATCATTACCGTCATTACATAATTCACTATGCATGGATTAGATGTATCACTCCTGCACAGGCCATTTCAACTCAATATTTTCATACATGTGCTTTACACCTGGTATATTAAATGTCAGAACGAGATGAGAATGAATTAAAAAAACTCATACCTGCTATATCCTTTCCCTCGGGATATTGCTTTTGTTTCATCCCACTGAGAATGCGCTGTTTGACTCGGTGTCATGTGAGACTGCTGGTGGCCTTGCTGTCAGTGGCCTTTTGTGATGCAAGCAGAGCTTTTGTGGTTGGAGCTACAGCATTAATAATGATAATGCTCAATAAAAAGGCAAGTAAATGGAAAGAACCACTGACCTCGATCAATCTGTCCCACCATTGAACCAAGAAGCCCAACCGCCTCAATTGCCTCCACGTAGAGTTCAGTTGCCTCAAATGTTATTTTTTGCAATGCGTAAGGGGGATGATTGTGGGGGAGTTCAGGTGTGGTTATGACGACAGCTTTTTGAATGGAATGATCAATTGGGGTATATATTATAATCTGAGTGGGGCACTGATGCCGGGTGATGAGGCCATTAAGTAATTTGCCGTTTTCAAAATGTACGTGGGCTAGATAATAAATTAACAATATATGTGTATATGTATAATAATGAACTGAGACTTACGGCATTTCTCCTGTTTCAAGCCAACAGTTGGTGGGATGGTATAATAGCATGGACCTGTGTACTTTTCAGTATCCCGAGATGTGGAACCCTGGGTAGTAAAAATATCATTTAATGTGGACTGGGAGACATGGAGTGGGATTGAGAAAAAAATGTGGGCATGTTTATCTTCGGCAGGTTGCCTTGCTGAGCATCCAATGAATTGATCCTTGCCAAATGCCGTCATCTAAAGAACAGCACTGTTGAAATGTATAAATAAAAAAGAATCTTAAACTTACACGTTCAAAAGTCTGGATGATTGGCTGCCCCTTACATTTTCCGTCATTGAATTTACATGTTTGAAATGCAACACTATTATAAAAACTTAAACAAATCTCATTAAAGCTAATGAAGTGAATATAAAGATAAGAAGGACTTACGCTGCAGCCACACCAATAACCAAATCTGCTTCAGCTGCATTATTGGCCATCTGTGCATTTGGATCTCCTCAAAGGTCTTGAAATTGTCACTATAGCGCTCATATTTGAAGAATAAGGATGAATCCACACGTGAGCACATAAAATGGCCACGGCAAACATGAATAGCTCGTTGAGTTTTGATCTTGCCAAGGGGGAAGATGACAGGGCCAGCGTCTTTGGTTCCACCACTTCCATCACCCCAACCATCAATGCACTTACATATAAATAATAATAATAAGATATTAAAATCAAGAATGAGAATGAACATGCCTTGTTCTTAATAATAGCTGCCATGGAGAGTGGATTACCATTGGAATCAATAAATTTGAAGGCGCTGTTGGTCAGATCAAGAATATATCCTATGGATTCACCTTCCATAGGAATTGGCCAGGTCGTAGGAATTTCTGACAGTTCAACCAGCTGCTTGACCCATTGTTGGCATGTGATCTGTATCCAGCCAGCATCAGTCATCGCTTGATGTTTGGAATACTGGGCATGCTTTTTGGCTGGTGTGCCAGTAGATTTATCTAATGAATATTAGCAAAAATGGAGCTGACTGAGAAAATATAAAGCTTACTTGGGGTCACCCAGGTGATTGGAGGAGGATATTCAGAAGATCTAGATACTCTCCGCAGTCGTTTATCTCATGAAAATTAGCAAAGAACATCTGGAGGGAATATGAAGCTTACTGGCTATCACCACTGAATGCTCAGAAGATGTTGATGATCCCCACTGTCATTTATACTGTCTCAATGGAAGTGCACTTGCAGATGTTGAAGACTCGATGATCTGTGGAGTACACGGTGTGGGAACCTGGAGCCATTCGACTACAAAATGCTGGAAATTTTCAGCATTCACCCAATTTATAGCATTCTTGTTGGAAAGAAAGTCACCAGATGCTTCAATGATACCAGTAGTGAAGTACTGAAAGAATTAACAATCAATTTAGCTGTTGTCCCCACTCCAAGGCGTAAATATTTATACCCTCACTTTTGTCCGATACGCTCTGATAATGTCATCTCCTGCCACTTTGAGAAGGCTTGACAGGTTGATTGAGCTGGAAGACATCAGTTGAGAATGGAAGCAGGAAGCAGGGTGTGTGACGTGTCCTGACTGTGATATTGACACATTGTGTCACAGAGATCACACTTTGTTGTGATTTGTTTATTTGTATTTTTACTCACGGGGGTTAACAGATCATGTGGGGGTTATCCCAGGTTATCGATGTGGGTGAATGTGGGTGGTCACGTGCATGTACATGACTCGACTCTTACAGATTATGTATATACTCCTGTTGACAACACGTGCGTGTGTATTATACACATCGGAGTTTGAAACTGCGTTCTGAGCCGCTCATGCCGATTAATTCCTGGTATGACAAAGCAAGAATGTAATTGATATAGAGAATATACTGGTTCGAACGGTTTTATGGCAGTCTTGAACAGAGTAGAAATCCGTCACACTCACCTGAAAATACGGAATACGTTTTTCGCCCATCCGATCGTATGCGAATATACGAATGCATCAGACGAACAATTCCAGAATACGTCGAAACCATCTCAATCAGTATCACACGTACCTGATTATCCCCATAGAATAACGAGATCTGGGAAATTACGTGAAGGAACTCGGAAGTTCGTGTAAGATGTACTAGAGACTGATTTATATATTTATAATGAAACACACATATAGCATCAATTTCATAACAAACCACATAGTAACCACTTTCACCAGAATATAACTGCAAGAGCCCCCGTCGAGCTCTAAACACAATAAGAATCGCTTGAAAGTTCCGTTGATACAAAGGGAATCAATAGCAACGTAATTAATCTACATGAGATTTTCACAGGTTGGATTTTAAGCATAAGTCGCCGTTAGGTTACCTACAAGGCCTGATTAAGTTAATCGAGATTAATTTAGTTCAAAGGCAAATTTTAAGGAGTTTTAAGTGCTCGCACCAACAAACCAGGCATTGGCTAATAGACCTTTTCGCTACTATTGACAGCATCAAGATGGTCCTCACTCGGCCTAGAATGTTCCGCCAGGAAGGAGTGAGAGACAAGAAGGCCTTGGTTCAGTTTGTTAGATTGAGTAATGCTAGCAGTGCTTCCCAGGGTCAGGTGGTGTAATGGTTAACACCCCTGCTATATATGCAGAAGCCCTGGGTTCAATTCCCAGTCTGGCCATTCATTTTCTACACTTTTAACAGGTTATGGGCCCCGCTGTGTGCTATAGGGCATGGTTCCTGTGTGTAGAGTGAACAGCTATATTTGTGTGTGGTATAGTGGACAAGTCTGGACAAAAGAGCCAGAGAGGACCTATATCTGCTTATAATATAGTTGAGTGCTAGCATTAAGGGAGTGTGTTAGATTGAGTAATGCTAGCAGTGCTTCCCAGGGTCAGGTGGTGTAATGGTTAACACCCCTGCTATATATGCAGAAGCCCTGGGTTCAATTCCCAGTCTGGCCATTCATTTTCTACACTTTTAACACAGTTCGCGTTGTCCGGACGGAGTCACCCTGTATACACTTTTCGAACAACCCGTTACCAAACAAGAATAGCGAGGATAGGTCACCCGGTTAGCATTTTCGCCTTGCGGTGAAGAGAATTTCCGTCATTGGCAGGTTGTGCAGAAATTCTGGAAGGGCTGCCCTGTGCAGGAGAAGAATCCATGGCTGACCTTTTCGATTTCGACTGAGAGGAATCCAGCTTTCATTTCAGGCCAAGCTCCATGACGATCGTGATATACGGACGAGAATTATGTTCTTCGTTTCCCGATGTGAAGTAGCGATTCTTGATCTGAAGGAAGATAGCAGACATAACCCAACGGCTCAGGGTCTTTCTGCGATCAAATAATACAGAGAGGACGAAGTCAATGGCCTTTTGATGGTTATGGCACTGAATAGCCATTCCACGAGACATGGGTTTCCAGGACGAATTATCATTGATGATACTCGATTCTGCAGCTTTTTTCCAGTGTGTAAAGTAGACTACTGCACTTTGGAAGGCATCTTGGGGGATTGGATCAGGGAAATTATCAAATATAGCCTGAGAAAAAATCTTCTTATAATTTTCAGTGAAAAGCATGACAAGGAAATGGATGACCGGAATCGCAACACTGAAGTTGATGGGATTGATTCTATCTCTCAGAGATTTTTCCACAACGGTGGTGTCGAATGCCTGTATTAGCAAGCAATCGTCCAATAAGTTCACCACGTTCGCCAGGTGTAATGAGACGATTTCAGACATACTCGGAGAGAATGTCTGCAGTTTGAAAGTGGTTGGATACATGCATATATATATAATATAATATAATATAATATAGAAAGAGTAGGCATATAATTTTGACGGGTTCTAGGCAGTAACGCAGTGACATCATATGGGCTTGGCACTCCGGGAGGGGCACTGCCTTCCTTACATAATGCAAAGCGGCTTGTAAGACTTTCCTCTCTGGCATTCATTGGTGAGTTTGGGCGAGCAAATAGACTCTATTGCGTCACCACCGCTCTTTTTGCGCGACCAGAAATAAATCGGGCCGTGCTCAAGCCAAATGGTTAAGTGAGACGAAGGTCCAGCGGACTGGGAGGTTGAGTGGTGGGAACGGCCCAATGAAGCCAAGCAGAGGTTAATAATGCGTGTGCAGGAGGACTCAATGTAAAGTTTGTAGGCATCACTGCGCCAGCGCCCTATCAGTTGAATTTTGTAGTCAGTAAACCCTGCTTCAGCAGTGAAAGAAGCTGCGCCGCTCTGAAAGGAGTGACCCGCGAAGGTGGTAGGATCGAAACCAGTGGTGTGGAGGAGGGATCGGAGAGAAGACACAAAGAGAGAATACTGGAGGGGTCCAACATCATTGCAAAATAGGGGTGAATTAAGAGGACATGGGTTTTTGGAGCTTGTCAGGGGATGAATCAGTGAGTCGAGCGTCAGGTTGGAGGAGCAGTGGCTTGATGATGCCAAGGTAGTAGAAATAGATTGCAGTGGACAGTTAAAGGTTGTCAAGGGGACGAGTCAGTATGTCCAGCCTCGGATTTGAGGAGCAGCAGCTCGATGTTCATTGTAGCTGTAATGAATTTAAGCAGACAATCGAAGACTGTCAAGGGACGAGTGTGTCCAGGGTAGGGTTTGAGGAGCAGCAGCTCAGAGCTAACGGTAGCAGTAATGAATTTAAGTGACAGTCAAAGACTGTCAAGGAACAAATGTGTCCAGCATGGGGATTGAGGAGCAGCGGCTCAGTGCTAATTGGAAGCAGCAATGAATTTAAGCGGACAGTCAAAGACTGTCAAGGGACAAATGCGTCCAGCTGGATTGAGGAGCAATGGCTCGGTGCTAATGGTAGCAGTAATGAATTTAAGATGACTGTCAAGGGACAGGACAAGTGTGTCCAGTATGGGGGAGCAGCGGCTCAGTGCTAATGGTAGCGGTAATACATTTAAGCGGACAGTTGAAGACTGTCAAGGGACAAGTGTGTCCAGCATGGGGTTTGGAGAAACAATGAATCGGTGCTAATTGTAGCAGTAATGAAATGAAGTGGACTGTCGAAGACTGTCTAGACAAATTAGTGTGTCCAGGATTGTGTTTGAGGAGCAGCTCGGAGTAATGAATTTCAGTATATGAGGACTCGATAGGGATAGGAATACAAAATTGGATGGAGGGGCCTAGCCCAAGATAGAGCAATACAATGTGTGAGTTGTATGAGACTGTTGGTGATTGGGATAGCGATAACTAAATAGAATCTGTATCATATGATCCGGACATTAAGATACAATCAATGACATGGCCAAAGAATGAAACGGGTATGGGAATAGGACAGCATGCACACATGGAATGTTGGGATCTGGGATAGACGGTCTCTTCAGGTGAAGTTCGTGCAGACAGAAGGGGCATCATGCACCAGACATGAGAGGCTGCAAAGAACAAATGGCATTTGACCTTTCCTGCGTAATGTACGTGTGCATTCTCAAGGAGCTCAAGCCTGCTTGAAAGATTTGAAGACTTGCAAAAATATAAACAGAACTCGAAGTCTTTGAAGATTATCGAATGCGGAATTGAGACGAGACAAGATGGAGAGTGTGGAACTAGGAATTGCCTGTGACAGACAACATGTGACAGACGCTTGTTTGATCACCTTGCTTTAACACTCAATGCCGAAGAACACGATGCCACCTCATGATTTCCGCCCGGAAACACCACCGTCTCGTCCTACCACGGATCCTACCAAGTGGGGTGCCACCCCCATTTTAAAGAAGGAATCAACATCACAGGTGTATTCTTCCTGGCATGTAGCGAGAGATGAAAGGATCACTGCAATGTAGCACAAAATATCTGGGCGAGTAGTCAGACCCGTCAGAGTAGACGATTTCTTGAATGGATATTTCCCTACAGTTCCCAAACCTGTCTGAAGTGTACCACCAAAACAGGGCAAAAACATAGAACTTTCAGTGCATCTAAAAGCAAGTTTTGTTACGACTGGACAATCCCGCCAGACTCCGGGCACTAACCCGTAAGCCCCCACGCACTACAAGCACCAATTGTCTGTTTATAGGATTTCCCACCCAGACTCCATACATCAAGACTGGTTACGTTCGACCTCATTACGACACATATCAGTCACTGGACTTCCCCCGGACTCCGTCTCTGTCTATGTCCGTCTTCGTCCCATGCATCAGTCACCGGATCCCGCTCTAATCGAGCCCCGTTCCATTTTAGTCAAATGACCTGTCATGATTTAGGACTCTGCTCCCGCTCTGTTTCCCATTATGGGTTATGCTTTGTCACGATTCAGACTCCGCTCCATTCCATCCCGTTCCTAACACCAAACTTGGTGTTTACTATTCCCATTTTATGTTTTGTTAGTTTCATTTCATCATTACTGGATTTGGTATGTCATGCATTCCATGGTCTATATAAACTGGCAGATGTTGTACATACAATCCAGTCAGAAAATTAGCTTAGATTCCCCCCAGTAATTTAATAACATTTTCCGCTCTAAAACCTTACTTGATTCACATCACTTTCACTAGTCGGAGCCCATGGGCTCCAGCGCATCTATCTCTCTCAACTATCTCAACTCATGACCCACGACCTCTGACTTATGACCCACGACCCCCAACTTACAACCTACGACCCACGAACCCTGCCCGGGCTCCCCAGGATCCCCGTCTGCCTGTTTGAAATTGGACAACACGATCTAGCGAGGGTGCAGCCTATAAGCTGAAGCCAAGTCCTACCGGATATCCTGCGGGTTTCTCTCGAAACCCGCCCTGTGTGTGTCTCCTAACAAGTTTGCCATCTACAAGCCCTGGGTATGTTATTTTGTTGTGCCTTTTGCTTCATTGGAATTTATTTAGGATATAGATTGATTTGGTTGCAAAATTTTGTCCTAACCTTGAACTCGTGGACACTCACAACACACCTGCAGTGGATTTCGGAGGGAAACAAGTCAAGCCAGACATACAAATCTATTCTGCCAATTGCAGGCGATCGGGCCTATCAGATATGACACAGACAGAAATGATTGTTGAATTTAAATTTGCCCCTGAGGATGACACGTTCAAAGATAATGGACCCGGTTTCTTCAAGCATAGTTCCAATGCTGCGCATGATACATTGGGTCAGATTACATTATGTGACGGTACACCAAGCTGCACAATTCCGGACACATGTCTTCCTTGTCCTTGTCTTCCCCAAATATGCGAGATTCATGTGCTGGGATCACAGTGGGGTCATCATAACGGAAGAAGTCTCTTTTTCAAATCCCTCCTATATCGAGTTCTTCGGGCGGTTCAATCATGCGAAACCTGATGTACGTGGTGTCGATACTACAGCCACAGAGTTTCCACACAACCACCCCGTTGCGGCAAAGGCTAAAAGGTCACTTGGTGTCGAGGACGGTGACCGACTGTTTCAGGTTAAACTTGATGCAAAAGGTGACACTTATGTATTTTATTGTCCTACGTACATGGCTGTTGGATCCCCCCTTGGCCACTCGACTCATGTTTTCAAGGCCTACTGCATCGAAACTGGGAAGTTGGTCCTTCTCAAAGATACATGGAGGGTCGTTTCGGCTAGTCAGAGCCCCGAACATATAATATATGAGGAGCTGAAGAAACAGGGTGTGAGGAATATCTGCACGTGCAAGGAGGGATGTGATGTGTTGGATCAGGTTACAAAGACGCAGGATTCGTCAATGGCAAGACACGTTTCTTCGCCATTGAGGTTATTGCGGCACTATCGACTGGTTCTGAATGAAATTGGAAGGTCTCTAACTGATTTTGGGAATACAAAAGAGATGGTGACTGCAGTGAGAGATGCCATCATATGTAGGTATATATGTCGGTCTCTTAATGGAATTGGGACTGACTCCTTTTCCACAGCCCATGAGGCTGCTTATGACAAGGCTAAAATTCTTCAGAGATATCAGCTCAGGGTATTTTCTTATCACTGACACTGGTGGTGGATTGTTAATTGACTGGGATCTTTGCAAAAAGCTTCAAGATATATATCAAGGACAAGCACACATTGAAAGGACTGTGAGTACCCCCTTACTCTCCGAATGCTATTGGGAAATGTTCTGAACTTTTTTTTGGCATTTTATTATCCGTTTCTGTGATTAGGGTACTTGGCAATTCATGGCTGCTCATTTGCTAGTGATTCCCACCCCCGAGGAACAACCTGTGATCCCTGGTGACTTGGAGTCCTTCCTCTACATCCTTGTCTGGATTGCCTTGAGATATACCAAGCATGGGTTTGTCAAGGGTGTGCTCATTGATATGCTCCATGCCGGTTTTGACCATCACTATCTGGATCCTCACGGAGCAGCGAAGGGAGGAGATAGGAAGAAAGTTGAAGTGCAAGCCTCTGACCCCTTCCAAGTTTCTCATTTATTCAATGTCTCATTGAAGTAGTTGATCAAAACATTGGCAAAAACGATTGCAGTACGATACAGGGAGGTGCCGAATGCAACAGAAATTGCTCAATATAAAGAACTCTTTGAGAAGCAAGGGTCATCAGATGTCAAATCTGTAGCCCTTGGTAAACCAGTGGATAATAAAATCATTCTTTCTGCACTCCGTGCTGGGGAGTACCTGCATAAGCTATCTGCCTTGGACCGCTCAGACTGGACGGAATTGGAATTAACGACTGCGTTACAGAAGAGTGGTTGGAATGTGCATAGTGGCCGTGTTCAGCACGATCTATCCACTCCCCCTCCCACACACCCTATGGTGCCAAAGACGGAGTATTCTGAGGGTGGTGCTGGTCCAATCTCAGGGAACCACTTTCACTAGTGGTGCAAGGTACTTACATATCTGTATGCAATCGATTGTGACTCTTAGTATTTTGTTGAATGCCCTGATGTAATATGACTGCTCATATGTTGAAATACAATCTGTCTCAGGCAAAATATCTTTCTTATTATATTCACAGAGCTAATCCCAGAGGGGATTTGAGCCTTTGAGCATATATTTAGAAATTGGGCGCTAGTACAGGGACAGATGCCCTGCATTGACGCCCATCTCAGAGGGGGGTTCATTTTCTAGAGTGGCATCGTGACTTCTTATCCACAGGCTAAGTTCTAATTTTTGCTGGAAAAAAAAAAGATGGGTAAATAAAAGTTATGTGGATGTATATGTATTGAAATAATAATATATATATATA
The DNA here is from genome assembly GCA_015178975.1 of Hysterangium stoloniferum. Classification (NCBI taxonomy): domain Eukaryota; kingdom Fungi; phylum Basidiomycota; class Agaricomycetes; order Hysterangiales; family Hysterangiaceae; genus Hysterangium; species Hysterangium stoloniferum. Next base: position 713,659 of record WHVD01000026.1, read on the forward strand.
TATATAATATTATATAGAAAGGGTAGACATATAATTTTGATGGGTTCGAGAGGTAGTATTCTCCCCTGAGGTGGGGCCTCTACCTTTTTCGTAGAAGACTCCAAACCAGTTTTTGTAGAAGACTCCAAGTTTTTTGTAGAAGACTCCACCATTTTTGTACAAGACTTCCATGGTTTCTGTAGAAGACTCCAACGCTTTTGTAGAAGACTCCACAGTTTTCGTAGAAAGGTCCACCTTAGCCGGAAAGAAGGCTGGCAGTTTAGCAAGGGGGGGGTGCGGTGGAGACATCTGGCCATTTAGACGCCCGCCCCCACATACATCCACATACCCACACAGGCACACAACTTTAACTGCCTCGTCTCTCTTTTTTTTCTTGCTCCTGCAAAAATATTAGGGACTTAGCCAAATAAAAAATAAAAAGGGTTTAGGGTTGATAAACACAGCTACTGTGACACATCAGGCACCGCAAATGGGGCTGAGGAGCTCCCCACTGATCTTCCACAGCTCCCACACGGCACCAGATGTGCGAAAGGGTGTGCATATATCCCGTGGCAAGACAGACTCCTCTATGGCAGTCACATAATTTTACACCACACCTTGCCTACGGGAGTCTGTCCGCATTGGTATTTCATGGTGGCAGAAGTCAGGCAAGGAGTGCAACAAAAGGCATTGATGGAGGGGGAGATCCCTGAGCCTGCCCTGGAATGGCTTCCTGAACGGAATGCACATGGTGGAAAAAAAATTGCTTAATGGGGTGCTTAGTGTATGCATATGGGGGATCTGAGAGAGATCTGAGTGGAACATGAATTAATTATGAGATCCAACAGACAGATATCCAAGAACATTCAATTATAGGTGATTATACATAAATGTAGAATCACAGACAGGTCTCAGTTGTTATATGCTGCGTGATACATCTGTTTTGGAAGTGGTGGAAACATGAGCCCAAGTCAACCTTGAGACAGGGGAAACTCAAGGTTACTGGGAGTAATGGTCAACAAACGGAGGAATGGTGATCATGAGAGAAGCAGAAGAAGAATTGCCGCAGATTGAACCTATATACATAATATATACTCTAATCTACGATCTAATTTGGTAAATGTGATTGACATAAAGAGATTGGGGTCCCTATTTCTATCAAATTCTCATGTCCACTTTTATCGGATAGCCTGCTAGTTGGTCCTTTGCGTGACAAACATTATTAGACTGCTGTTCCCAATTTACCGATTATTAATATTAGTCCATAGTAAGTAAGTATTACAGTACTTTTTCAACGAAAGGCGTCATTCTAATCATACAAATGACAAACCAGGTATTTTGTTACAGGATGGATCCTGCATAAATGTGAATGAAAGCAACTTTGGACAACAAAAAAAGGGAAAACACAGCAGAAATGTGGACACACGACAGCAATTTAGGGATTATGACATGTGTTACTTGATGAGGATCCAACAAATTCTGGGAAAGCTTCTGCAAAAGACGGTAGCGTGTTAAAAATGAATCCCTAGAATATATCTCTGTCTTGTATGATAGTACAACGGACTAACTAAGTACCTAGAATATATCTAATACATGTGTGATTAATATAATAGTCAGTTGATATGGGAAAAGATTAGCTTACCTCAGTCTCGTATGATAGTACAACTGACTGAGGTAAAACTATGGTATCTGCACAATATATATATGAAAGACGAACAATAGGTAGATGAGTGGCACTGTGATGTATCTAGTATATATTCACGAATTTTCCCTTAATTTTCCAGAATTTATTTCAATTTATTTTATTCTATTTTTATTTTATTTATTAATTCAAGAATTAGGCTATTTTCCTTTTAACTTCGAATACTCAAAGCTTCGAATGACATCATATTATGTAATCGAAGCCTAGAGCGGTCGAAATATAAGTATAATAAAGCCGGGTTATCTGATTTCGAGAGACCGGGTTTTTATTATATTATATTAGTACATATATGCGCATTATTATCGCGCGATCACGTGACATCACGTGACGACGACGTCACGACGTGTTTACAATTCGTCGCGAGTAGTTTTCGCAGCCGCTGGCCGCGTTTATTTCCGTTTCGGCGCCACGGCTTATTTTGCTTCCACCCTCGGCCATCTCGGGTTTATTCTCTGACTCGACCGGTTCGGATCTTCAGTTCGGATCTTCGAGTCGGGTGATAGCTATGACATCATAGCGGAATTATAGAAACTTTTAGAAGCTTCCAATAATTTCCTAATTAGTTATTTAGCTATTATTAAGCAAAAATCTCTACATGTATAAAAGGAGGCCTAAATCACTGAATAAATCACAACTACTTTACTACTATCAACAGCACCAGCTCATAAGCTTATCTAATCATCCTAAGGACAAAAATAGCCTTAGTCTGATTTACTAACTGCAAGCACCTACACTTGCAGCATTTTGAACTCTTTCTCAGCAACTCTTGAACTTAGCTAATTCATCTAAGTTCCCTCAGCTTCCCGGAAAACCTTTAGGCTTACTAATCACTTAAGTAAATCTAAATTCTCATTACTGAAATCCCTGCCCGTTTAGGTTATTCAAGAGCCCATTTTAACAGCACAGTTAATTGATCTTTAAACAAATGCTTGGATATTCGACTCTCGGACAATCTCTCTATTTATAAATTATTTAACAGCTTGTTAAATCTTTATAAATAGTAAACTAAAAGGCTACAAGAAAGCGAAGGCTTACGACAAGTTTCCGCCAACTTATTGCGCATACATTCAGCTCCCGAACCTTTATTCTCAAAGAGAACTTAACTTTCGTAGAGCACGTCACTACAAGTTCATCTGAATTTGTCAAGAGACCAAACAAATATTGACTTTAGTTGTTTAAGCTTAATAGCGCAGCTAATTAATCTATCAGTATTTAAATTACTGGACCTTTATTTGTTTATTTCTTGAATCCCTTGCCGTGTCAACGCTTGTTAATTATTTGAGAGAGTAAATAGCCAGATACCTTACAGGCACAGAGGTGAGACATAGGAACAAAGGGGAATAATGGCACAACGAAGGGTGTGCTATTTTTGTACCTTTGTTACCATTGTTCGCTTGATTCTGGTAACAGTCAACCCTGATCCATATATCCATATGTGCGGTGTCTTTGTTCCTCAACATAGCATTACTTTTGGAGGCTCATGGACAGGTCGCATTGGATTGCTGCTCCACTGGACATGCTGGGACGCCAAGCTGGTAGTATAATAATGGTAATCATTCCACACATAATGATGGAGGGCAGGAGGGGCCACACTCCAGGCCATTGGGTGCGGCGGCGGGGCAGTGGGGTGGGGTTGAGGGGGATAGGAGGATAAGGGGGATGAAGTAGGGGATGCTTCATCTAGTGAACTACTCAGTGGGCCGACAGCAGGTGTGGGTTTGTGTGACACCATTGGGAAATTAAACGAGCCAGTGTGGGGCCGTTGAGACAGGTGGGGGGACACCAGCGACACAGGACGCTATCTGTAGTCTAGTCCACATCTCAGTAATGCAAAAATATAGTAATGAGTGAAGGGTAACATACCTTGTAAATATGAGCGCAGGTCAGACATTGGTGCCATTGCATGGCCCCTTTGAGACGGATGATACGATGCCAGCGACACAGGGCACGGTTTGTAATCTGATTGCCATCTCAGATATAAAAAAACATAGTAGTGAGTGAACCACAATGGACCTTCAGGATACGAGCGCAGTTCAAAAGGACATGCCATTGTGTGATAAGGAGAGGTGACGGTGATGGACTCTTGAAGAGGTTGCGGTGAAAATGCCGACATCGATGATCCAGGAGACTCCGCTTAGTCTAATGGGGGCTTAGCAAGAGTATAGTGGGGCAGGGAACACCTTATGTTTTGAGCACGAGTGCATCTCGTGTGGGTCCAACATGGGAACGAGTATATGCGCCATTGGATTGTAAGGGTGAGGTGTGAAGCGCGGTTGGGATGGATAGGGGTGCGTGAGCAAGACTGGAGATGGTGATGGTGTTGGGATGGGGGGCTCGTGTCCTAGAGCTCATGTCATTACAGAAAAATAAAACTAAGGGAGCAGTGCACAACACACCCTGCAAAATGCTGTCATGTGAATCGAGGGTGGGAGCGCATACAGGAGTGTGATCATGCAGGCTTGGACGCGAATGGGGAGATAGAGGGGATGCTGGAGACTCTGGAGACGGCGGCGACACAGTCATGTCTCTGTCTAATTGGTTGAGATCAGTGACAGGAAAAAGACATTAAATAGGTCAGTGAAATAGTACCCTATGAACATGACCTCGTCGATAGTCCAGCTTGCCTCTTGCAGTAATGATGTGTGTCATGAGACGATTCCCCCCCCACATCCGGGCACCGCGCCTCCACAAGACCTACAGGGCTCAACACATTTGATGCCTTTCTTCAGACAACACTTGCAAGGCTACCTGTGAGAATAAAATAAAATAAAGTGTGAATATGCGAATGACACAAACTGAAGTGTCGCACTGGACCTTGTCGGCACGACACCCAGCACAGGCCTTCTTCACCCTCAAGCCTTGGCCCTTGCCTTTGTGTGGGTTGTCTCTACATTCCGAGCCTGCGTCGACGCAATGTTGACACGGGCGTGCCTGCTCACACTTGATCTGTTTCTGGCGACAGGGTGCAAAACGGAGCTTTGGACTAGGGAATTGTGGCAACGCCAGACTGAGGCAGCGTATAGCTTAACCTCATCTAATTTGAGCCACTTATCACACCATTTGCAAAAAGCATGGTGAGGTTCGACGACTAATATGTCAGGATCGTCGTGGAGCAATTGTTTGTGCTCTTCTGCCATAGCAGTCAGTAATGGGGTAGGGGGAGGGGTAAGTGTGAGGGGGCATGGATCGTGTAGAGGGTGAGAAAGGGTAAGTGATGAAGATGGGAAGTGGGGGGAAATGGGGAAATGGGACTTAGGAAGGGGGAAGGTATGTGTGAGGGGGGGAAGGAGAGGTGTATTATGCAATTGGCAGGAGTACTAGATGAGCTCCTAGAATACTATGTAGAGAGAGGGGAAACTAGTCTACGGTATAGCAGTATAAAGTGAGGCAGAAGGCAAGTCTCACCAATGCCACTGGAATCAGGGTGACCTTATAAACCCACTCCGACATGGGAATGTTACATTAGGCGACATTAGGCGACAGCACCCACATGCTTTGTAATACATATTCGCGTCGTTCGTGTCGCGTTTGTTTCATCACAGCATCAAATAAAGTTTGTTTTCATCCAATATTCACATCATTATTATAGCAGAAGCAGTGAAACTAGCTATCAAGCAACTCCTCACTGAAAAAGTATACACTGCAAACCCTCATTGTTTCCAGTTGCTAGGTGACACTTGGAAGGAATGGTTGAAACTACAATCTCGAAAGACCAATTGGCATCTTAAAAAACATTATGTTCCCAGTATGTTTCCATGTATGCTAAAATTGACAAACTGCATTATCTGATATGAACATATTCAGAAAAACACATTACATGGTGAAGTAAATATTTGTGGAAAGACACTTATGAGTGTGACCATGCTGGTTCATACCATTGCCAGGCTAACAATGATGCAGGTCCTAGCAAATGATGCCAACACAATACAAGTATTAAATGTGATTGCAATGCAAAGGTACATATATATCACAACTTGTGGATGCGACAGGGGTGCAGGTTGAATATCATTGGATGCATAATGGTCATGGTCCATATTTTTAGTGCATTGATAATGTTTTCTTATAATTGAAGCTTTGAATGATATGAAAGCTTCAAGGCTCTAGCTTATCTGAGAAAGGATATTTTATTAGACAAGCTTGGCTAAACAACAACTATGTAAAATATACAATATTTTATTAATATAATAAAGCTTGATAATTAACTTGATACCTTTTTGATGATGAAAATGAACTTTATTTGATGCTGTGATGAAACAAATGCAATAAATGACGTGAATATGTATTACAAACATGTAGGTGCTGTCACCTAATATCACCTAATGTAACCTTCCCATGTTGGAGTGGGTTTATAAGGTCACCCCTGGAATCAAATTCCTGTGAATGGAGAGAGATGGAGGAAGATCCCCTTCCTGGAAATTGAACCAACTCTGATCCCCGCGAGCACCGGTGATTGCCGTTAGCACTTGGGCTGAGCCATACATGAGCGCGCTCCTTCCAAATGTACGATCCTTATGATCTGTAACTTCTGGAGCATTTCCCCCTCACCAGTTTTCACTCTTACGTGAGTTGTCCATGTAGTCTTGTTTGAAGGTGAAGAAAACACCATTACTGCTTTTCCCGATCAGGGGGCAATATGACCTGAGATAAAGGTTCTTCCACCCTTTGTTCTTGGGCATATCTCCCCAACTCCCCCAGCACCTACATAATCGAGAAAACGTATATAAATGAGGCTACTATTGTATAGTTACACTAGTCTGTTATATGTACTTATCTATGACTCCCTAATAATATGGGTCTTGAATATTAACAGTCTGGTCAGTAGATAGTTTAATAATGAGTAGTGCAGGTTGTCATTTCCAATCCCCATGGGAACACAACAATCATCACATTACTGAATGATCGAGTTACCCATCAAGTCACTCCCCATGAACTCCATTGCTTTCCCAATTAGGCAAAAATAAATGCACTCATAACTGTATCATACTCTGGCAGTCTTTGCTCACTGATCCTTTGGTGCCAATAGCATGTGGGGCTGTGAGTCATGTGGTATTGATACTGCATCCTTTGATTAATTTCCAGAACTCACCCCTGAATGTGGGCCCCTCAGCTGCTGGGAGCCTTTGACGTTGGGCCTATGGTGGTGTTTGTTCTCAGTGCTGTGACAGCTTTCTCAGATTGATTACGTATCAGGGCAACATAGGGATCATGTTATGGTGTGAATCACTTGAGTTGGTAGTACACTAACCTTTCACCCTCCGCCGAGTGATGTGCATAAAATAGTGATTAAAGTAGGTACTCCCTTACCAAGTACTATAGCCAACAACATGGGTGAGTCCACTTTTCACTCTCAAACTGTATATGGAGAGTGTCTTACTAGATCGTAAAGTTGTTGTGAGGGTATTGAGAATGTCGGAGTCTGTGAGTGGTCATACTAAAAGCTCTTGAACCCCCCACCCCTTCAAATGTGCTAGGTGACCCCATTTGAGGTTGGTCTTGTTTCACAATGAGCTTATCTCAAATTTCTGCTCACTGTATCACTGGAAAAGCCTAAGGGAGAATAATCTGACAGACTTTTGAAAAAATAGCAGCGATGACTCCCCTTCCCCTTCCCCCCCCCATAATTCTGTGACAGGGTGTTTCAGGGAGTGTAATCCAAGGACGACTTCAAGGAGGGAGGATAGCATAGGGGGTCAGAATTAAATTACTAGGCAGAAGAGAGCATGGGAATGTTCAAGAATTGTAAAGAAAGAAAAATACAACAGTGAATGTGGATAAGCACATGTCATTGAGGCCAACACTTTTTAGATACTCAAACTCAATCAAATGTGGGTTGACAAGTGACTTGTTAAATATATCATCCCCTTTTGATGGCGAAACCATACGATTATCACTGTAAGCCTGGCCACCTTACCACATACAGCATCACCAACCTCTCCCATCAACCATTCATTGTTCCATGACTTGATTGTTAAGTAGCGCCCTTGTGCCTGATCATGCGGTTCGTTGTTCTCCCACCACATGATATAAAAACCCATATCCTATAGTGATAGAATCAATCTTCTCTTCGACCATTAATCCTTTCCCCACTCTTCCTTAGGGAACCTCACATTCACCTTGTATCCTACTGATACAGTGACTTACAAAATGTATCCAATGTTTTGTAGTTTCAGCTAATATATGCTATATCCCAGTAGATAAAATAGTAGAAATCACCAGAATATTTGTGAACATAACCTATCATGTATATATTTATATGGTAAACTATATTATGTAATATCCATATATGGAAACACTATGAATATTTCAATGGAGAGCATTCATTGGATACGTTTTGTAACTGACACATTTAGGCAGGAAATTACTAGTATTTAGTACTTAGTGTAGCCACCTTTTGCCTTTAATACATCTGAAGCCCTCTAGGCATACTTTCAATCAAATCCTGACACACCTTTGCATCAATATTGTACCATTTATCCACCACCCTCTCCCACAACTCTTCCATCCCTGGGATGTATTCTCATACCCTGTCCACCTCCTCTTCAGGTGATTCCATAGGTGTTCAATGGGATTCAAGTCAGGAGACTGTGCTGGCCATGAGAGAACCCTGAAACCATTTTCTTGGAACCAATTCTGGGCCTTCTTGCAGGTATGCTTGGGGTCATTGTCCTGCTGGAAGATGATACCATTGGCAGATTTACCATAGTCCTTAAGACTGGCTTGCAGGTCATCCTCCAGAATCTGGATGTAGAGATCCCCATCCATCCTTCCATCAATCTTGCATGCATACCCAACCCCCTCCCACAGCATGCACCCCCAAACCATTAAAGATCCACCACCAAACTTCAGGGTTCCCTCAACCAGCCTGTCACTCAAGCCCTCCCCTGCCTTTTTCCACACCCACTTCCTGCCATCTGACCCCAGCCTATTAATTTTGGTCTCATCATACCACACCACATTCTTCCAATCCTCCACAGTCCAATCCTGATATGCCAAAGCAAAATCCATTCTCTCCTTTTTATGCCTCTTAGAAAAAGGAGGCCTTTTCTTCTTTACCACAGGCTTCATCCCAGCTGCCTTGAGTCAATGATGCACTGTTTGAGGATTGAGTGACTGGTTGGTGATAGTGCAAAGTGCCTTTGTTGCATCTACAGCTGTATCAGCCTTTCCAGAGCTGATAAGGCGTTGTGCAAAATGGATGTTGGCTGTGGAGAGTTTGGAAGGGTGACCACCAGAGGACTTAGAAAGGTGGGAATGGTATTTAGAATGAAGTCTAGAGATAGTAGCATAGCTATAGCCAGTAGAAACTGAAATATGTCTGGCAGAATGGCCAGTATCAAGTAGAGAAAGGATCTCATACTGGGCAGCAGTGGAAAGGGGATGCATAGTTAGAATTGAGGGAATCTTAGCTGAGAAAGCCCTTCAACTTATACTGTAGTATAGAATGATCACATGACATGTTGAAAAACATAAACAAATGCAAACAATCAACATAGGCATATGGTTTTCATGCCAGAACCTGTCAGTTACAAAACGTATCCAATGAACCCTCTCCATTAAAATATTCATAGTGTTTCCATATATGGATATTACATAATATAGCTCTACCATATAAATATATACATGATAGGTCATGTTCACAAATACTTTGGTGATTTCTACTATTTTATCTACTGGGATATAGCATATATAAGCTGAAACTACAAAACATTGGATACGTTTTGTAAGTCACTGTATTTAAAAATAAAGAAAACTTAGTCCTTTCCGTGTTGACCGAGTTAGGCTGATACCGACAGCTTTACAATCACGGTGAAAATGGCACATCTAGCTGCTTTTCGAGGTAGAGTAGTAAATGTTATAGTAAAGTGAGCCTTGATCTTAGTGGAGGGCCACTCAATGAAGAGGAAGTAAATCCGACCGACAATATATACAGGAAAGGGTGGTCACTTGCACCGGCGGGGAGAAAATCCCGAACTCCGGTCATGCTAAAACCCCACACTCATGGAATCGTCAACTTGAAAGACACAGAGCGACAGCATAGCTGATCACCTCTGGAAAAGAACCATTTCATATTCGTTTGCAAGGAATAATTACAACAGCGGATTAGTCGGTACTCGGTATACATTTACTTACAATCCCAACTGCAACTGGCAAGCAGTCCCTCGTCGAATAGCGACTATCCACAGCCTATGACAAATTCCGTATGTGCATCGTGAATATGCATTAGCGACTGCGCAGGAGGGTTAGATGTGGTAAACCACCTGTGACAGACAATGAGTAACCCTATCAAATCCGGAACCCAAGACGGAAAAAGGAGAAAAATAAAAAAAAGTCACTCACACCCTACACGTCGTATCATAACTTGCACTGACAATCAAATCCGGACGATGGGGGCACCACTGTATCTTCCGCACTGCATATTCATGTCCTCTAAATTCCTTTTCGCAAATCCCGCCTACCTCCGGTATTCCCCCAGCTTCACCATCCGGCAATCCCATACTTTAATGGGTTTGTCAACGCCAGCTGACGATATTATAAGGGCGGTATTTATCCCAGTCCAAGGTCAGTATTTCAGTCACGCTAGCGGGGACTGTTAATGCGGCGTGGGCGGGCCCTCGCGCATCACCTCGGACGGGCGCGGCGGGAAAGGAGGGTGCACGGAGATCTAATATCTGCATTGTGCCGTCTGAGGAGCAGGTCGCAATTGTGGAGGGGTGATGGGGCGAGAAGAGGGCTTGGTACACGCATGCTGCGTGCGCGTGGAGGGTCTGCACGGAGTGCGGGCAGTGCGGCGTCCACTGTCGCAAGCGTGAATGGTGGGTGACGGCGGTGAAGAGCGGGTGAGGTGCGGGTACGTACGAGTTTGGAGGTGCCATCCCAGGACCAGGAGATGAAGAATTCCTTGTCCAGGTTGGACCAGTCTACCGAGAACACTTCGCGGCTGTGCTCGTGCCAGGCTCGGATTGGAAGATCCTAGTCCTTGTGCGTCCGCATCTTACGTTATGGTCATGCTTCTTGCTTGACACATCGGACTCACGTTGAGCATGATATTCCCACAGCTTAATGGACCCATCCCCCGAAGCTGTTACTAATCAATTCTCATGTATCTCTGACCATGCGAGATGTACAACCCGTCTTGTGTATCATATGCTTTGTCGAGCTGAAGTGTGAGAGGGACAAGAGAAACGAGGTGGAGGCGACCATTTCCGAGGAGGCCGTAGTTGGCTGAAGAGGCTAGTGCAAGGTGGCCCGTGTAAAATGGAGACCACTTGACTGAATAATGAGCATTTCCTTCTACCTACCTTTAGGGTACCTTTTCCCCTAACCGCTATGTATCTTAGTTATGCGACGCGGGGTATATAAATGTATTATATACATAAAAAAGGCGGACGTAAACCGGGTACCGGGTCAACGTTTGAGCGTCTATGCCTTGCGTTGCGTTCGGTTCCACATATGTGTCGGAAAAAAAAATGCCTGTTAATATGGATGAAGCCCAGGTAGAAAATATATCTAATATATTATTTATTGACCCCTTTTTTATAACAGAGCGAGGAGGATCCTCGCCATACATGCTATTGCTTAAATGAATGGGTTAAAATATTCTCTCTAACTTGCTCTTTGACTCACTCTTCTGAAATATAGATTCCGATATATCGTCGTTAGGGAGCGTTCGTCTGATTTTCATATACTTAGGTTTAAGGATAGACTTCTCCCCGCGAAGTATGCTATCTCAGGATGCCAGTTCCTGGCGAATCCGGCTTGGAAGTGTTGAGATTATTTGCGCAGTTCTAAATAATACTCTCAGTGAGTGATAAACCTTCGCTATAACATCTATTGTTATCTACCTAAATATAACTGAATTAATAGTAAGCAAACTACTAATGTAAGATGAGGGAAATATGCATACCTCTCAGTGAGTGATAAACTTCACTGAGAGGCTACACGATCAGTCTCCAACATATATAGTATCCATAAGTGAAGTGCAACTATGCAGTTGCCCAACACTGCATTCCAGCTTACAAATGTAGCTTACATAACACCATTACTTCAACACCCTCCCTTAAGTGGAACATAGTTCGATGAGGTATGAGAGCCTTTCAACCTTCAGTCTGGCTAACAGCTTCGTTAGCATATCGGCAGAGTTATTGTCTGTGGATACATAGTGGATTGATACCAGCTGCTTATTAGCAACTTTGCAAATAAAGTGGTTTCAAATATTGATGTGCTTGGTGCGTGTGTGGAATTCATCATTTTTTACGATTGATATATTGATTATCACAATAGATTGTGATAGGGCAAGTGATTTTGGCTATGAATGCCCAAATCCATAGGGCCTCCTTCATAGCGTGAGTTGCAGCTATATATTCCACCTCTATCATTGATAATGCAACAATAGATTGCTTTTTTGAGCTCCATGAGATGGCACCTCCATCTATGGTAGAGATATAGCCCGAGATCAAGTGTCTATGTTCTTGCAAGCCCCAATCTGCATTGGTAAAACCTGTCACGAATTGAATTTTACTCAATAAAGTTGAATAAACAATTGAAGAATATTCAACAATATTGAATAAAGATGCCTCATTCGATGAAGTATTAATTCTTCCTGTTGATAAAGCGTGAGGCAAAGATAGGACATGGAGGCTCAGGAAAAGTTTGACAATTATATAATACAGTAAATAATATAGTATAGTACAGGTTTTCTGACTGACTTCCTTTGTTCCTATCATTGCCCTTATATACTATATATCATTTACCTATGATGATAATATGATATCAAAGTGAAATCATCAATGATATTAACCTGAGACAAGTCGAAGATATTGTTGAAGAATAGTCGAGTCAGAAGTCGAGTCAGAAATTGAGTCGGAATGTTGAAGGAATGTCGAAGAAATATTAAATTGAATATTATCGAAATTTGAGCTTGTACATTTGTGACAGTAAACCCTCGAGTGCATTTCATGAGTCATTTCGCCTTCCTCTGAATACCAGCCATTAGTCTCTTGTCCCTTTCAGGTATCTGAGGACCCTTTTTACAGCTTCCCAGTGTGGCCGACTGGGGTTTTGCATAAATTGTGCAAGGAAGGATATTGCAAACGCTATGTTTGGGCATGTACCGAGTGCCGCATACATAAGAGATCCGATCACCTTGCAATATGGTACATTTCACATTTCTTCGAGCTGATGTGGTGTGCTGGGTGATTGTGAGAGGGAAAGGCGGTGATGGGGGTCAAGGGGGGTTGATAATGGCTTTGCATCCTGTAGGCCAAATTGTGTGACGATCTTGTCAATATATGAACATTGTGAAAACGATATTGTTCGAGCTGTGTGATCGCATTTGACTTCAATCCCCAGAGCCACTTAAGTTCACCAAGATCCTTTATCTTGAATTCCTGTTGGATTTTGTTCTTAAATTTCAAGATAATGGCTTTCGAGTTCCCTGCCATGATCATATCATCAACGTCAACTGCAACAATTAATGTGGTTTTGTCAGTATACCTATAGAAGACTGCATGTTTGACTTGGCATCAGGTGAATCCAAACTGGAACATGATCCCACAAAGGTGTTGATACCACTCGTGACCGGCTTGTTTCAATCCATATATCACATGTTTGAGCAGGCACACCATATACTCTTTTCCTGGAACCTCAAGTCCTTTTAGTTGCCTCATGTAGATTGTTTTGGTAAGAGGTGCATTCAGATATGCAGCATCAACGTCTGTTTATTGAGTTCCCAGTCGTTCTGTGTGGTGATGGTGGTGATAATGCGGATAGCGGTCAATTTTGTGGTAGGTGAGAATGTTTCATTGTAATCTATGCCTTCTTGCTGAGAACCCTTGCACTACGAACCTAGACTTGTAAGCCATGATCTCACCATTTGGGCCGTGCTTGTATAGCATGATGACTTTGCTCCCTATAACATTCATGCCCTTTTGCAGTTCAACAAGTTTCCATGTGCCATCATCTACATGATGCTGCATTTCTTTCTCCAGTGACATTTTCCACTGTGGCCAATCACGTCAGGACTTCGCTTCTGCAACATTCGCTGGCAGTTCATCACTATTGTGTATGATTGTTGCCATTGCATTCTCAAACGATGTCGAGATGGCCAGTAAGTCTTCATTTATCTTGCTCTTCAGTTGATTGTTGATTTTCAGCATTGCTGTGACAGCTGCAACATCTCGTGTTAAGTCTTTCTGAGGTGTTTCGGGGGGTACTGGCATTCCTTTCGGAAATGCTGGACCTTTCAGTCGTCCGTCTATAGATCCCTGGCCAGTATTGATGTCACGGACATACACTGATGGTTTCCATGTTCTTTGTCCTTGTCTGGATGTTTCTGTCTCTTCAAAATCTTCGAGCGGGTCAATTTGGGCATGCTGGGTGTCATTTGGGATCAGCGGTTGTTGTTGGGGTATAGGTATCTCATTTTGTGTGGTGTTCTGGTTGTCTGAGATCATATTCCCTCCCTCAGCCTGTACATCATCTATGTAGAATGACAGTGGTTGATTCATTGAATCTGATGTTATGCTCAACTGTAATGTGGCATTTCCCAGGCCAATAAATATGGTGGCCTTTGCTTTCATCGCTGAATCCGACCCAAAGTCCTTCATCTGCTTTTGCTTCCAATTTCCCGCATTCTTCCTTGAATATTCAAACTTTTGTGCCCCATTCCAGAACATTTTCCAGATGCGGTTTTTCGTCTTGTGACACTTCGTAGGGGGTACATCCATCCAGGACACTCGTTGAAGTGTGGTTTTTCAGCCAGGTTGCATGTTTTATGGCTTTGGTCCATAAAAACTTCAGTAAGTTTGTGGCAATTGTCATGGCATGAACATGTTCTAATAACATGCGGTTTAATCACTAAGATACACCGTTCGGTTGAGGTGTGTTATGTATGGTCAATCGTCGTTCCATTCCCTGTAATTTTAGGTATTCAGTGAATACATTTGATAAGTATTCACCACCTCAGTCTGTCTGCAATATTTTTATCTTTCCATTATATTGCATGCTAACCTATGCTTCATATTCTTTATAGGCTTGAAATGTGTCACTTTTCTGTCCTAACATGGGCAAGTGATGACCACTGGGTTTTGTCATCTGCATAACTGGCAAAGTATGTTTTTGTGTTGTAGCTTTCAGGGTTTGCAGGACCCCATACATCCAAGTGGATCTTATCACCAACATTTGCTGCAATTTCACTGGAGTGCTCTTTTGGTATGGGCAGTTGTGTGATTTTGGCCTGTACACATGCTGTACAAAATGTTGGCTCACTAGATAAGTCCAGATCGATCCTGAGGATATGACCATCGTGAACTGATTTCTTTGCTGCATTGGGTTCGATGTGCCCTAGTCATCGGTGTAGTTTGTCAATCGACATTTTCTTTGAGGTCACATTTGCAGTACTACGGTAGGTCTTGTGCTCCATTTTGTATAGACCATCATTGGCAAGGGGAATTTCACCAACAAGTTTACCATCCGGATCCCTGATCATACATCTCCAATTTTTTAGCAGTGCAGAATAGCCCGATTTGTCACAGCAAGTAAGTGAGATTAGTGTGAAAGCTAGGTCTGGTGAGTACAGCACATTGTTCAATGTCACATTGACCATTGATTTTCCATTTGGCATAGCGACTTTCATGCTCCCAATTCTGGTTGCGTGAAAAACAGTTTTGTCGGCAGCTTCTATTGGGTGTGGGGTGGTTTCTCTAAATGTGACAAAATGATGGTGGCTAGGGGACATATGGTTCGATGCAGCCGAATCATATACGTCTATTTCAGTGTGTCGAAGTGGACTCGTTTACCGGGATAGCATGGTTCTGGAGAATGTGGTTGTAAATGTGAAGTCTGTGCTTGACATTGTTGCATTTGCTTTTGACTTATCTCCTTTCCATTCACATTTCCCTTGTCCTTTCTTCTTAGGTTTCCAGCATTCGGCTGAAATGTGACCCATAATGCCACAATTCCAACACTCCACGTTTTCAAAGGATTTCTCTAATTTCTGCATATTTTTAGATTTCCCACAGTGCTTGGATGCTGACATAGCAGTCTCAGAGGCCTTCAGCTTCTTTTCTTCAATTGTGAGTCTTTCATATTCTTTGATTATAGCTTTGACCACTTTGTTTGGTTCGAGGGGTGATGCAGCAAATTTTGCAGACATTGATATCATGCTAATGGCTGGTCGGTAGGTTTTTGGCAGTGATCCAAGTATAATGGTGACTAGATCATCATTGGATAGACTGGCATCTATGCCCTCAAGTTGGGCCTGCATTTTCATGAGTTCATCGAGGTGCATTTTGACTGCTGAGTCATCTTCACACTTCATCTCATACATGCGATGTCCGATATCAATTTTAACTGACAGTGCTTTACCCTCATGTTTGAGGCATAATGCATCCCACACTGCTTTGGCCATCTTTAGCTTCTGAATATCAATCTGAAGACTCGGCTCAATGGACATGAAGATCTGGGCTTTGATATACACCTCATGTTGTTCAAATTTGTCCTGTCATTGCTCTGCAGCTTCAACCTTGGCCCAATCATTTTCTGTCATAACATGCTTTGCCCCGAAAGTCGGCAGCAGTGGCAGCTCCCTTGAAGCTCCCTCAAGGTGTCGTTTTAGACCTCTACCAGCACTGAGTACCATCAGTGTCTGGTTCTTCCAGGTAACCCAATTTGATCCATCACAGTTGAGTTTCGGGACAACATAACTCTTGAAACTAGGTTCTGTGGGGCCCATAACCCGTTGAGATTATTTGCACAGTTCTAAATAATACTCTCAGTGAGTGATAAACCTTCACTATAACATCTATTGTTATCTACCTAACTATAACTGAATTAATAGTAAGCAAACTACTAATGTAAGATGATGGAAATATGCCTACCTCTCAGTGAGTGATAAACCTTCACTGAGAGGCTACACGATCGGTCTCCAACCATATATAGTATCCATAAGTGAAGTGCAACTATGCAGTTGCCCAACACTGCATTCCAGCTTACAAATATAGCTTATATAACACCATTACTTCAACAGTCTCCAAACTGTGTTTCCTATGGTGCTGTTGCACCAACGCTGTATATAGGTTCACATTTAAATGCCATCTTGCTTAACCTTGCTTGCTGATGATTGTTCCCACAGTTCTCAGTCAGCTAGCGGCAACCGACCTGTATGCTACCAGTACCTGCAGTTGATTACGTGAGCAATCGGTATCTGTCACATTTTGCTCCTGCAGCCAGCTGTACAAACCGGAGAATGGACTGCTCAGGGTTATTGACATTGTGATGGGACTGGTTTCTATCTGGGCTTTGCTCTGCTGCTTTGTCTGCACCCTTGTTCGTGTCTGCGTGGTGCGGCTTGATTATGGCTTTGATTCCAGGTCGACGAACTACAGTAGTCTTTTGCTGGTTTGATACACCTGGAATTAAGGTGTGATCTTGAGCATGACTGGGATTGGTTTTGAACGCTGTGGATGTCATTGTGAAGATGCATGCATCGCCTGGCCTTTTTTAGATAATGGGGTGTGTCGTGACCCATAATACAATGTGGTATATTTTACACCTTGTGCCTAGAGATGGGAGAAGGGAAGGTAACACCTCAAAAATATCTATGCAATTTTCTCCCTGTACACCTATATCTAAGGGACCAGTCTACGTCAGCTCACCGGAAACTCTTACTGTTACGACTGGAAATCCTGCCTGACTCTGGACACTAACTTATACACACCCACGCCCTATACGCACCCAATATCAGTTCACCAGAATACCCGCCGGACTCTGTACATCAGACTCATCTATGCTATGTTCGTCTTTGTTACGTTGTGTTTCAGTCACTGGAAAACCCACCGGACTCTGTCTATGTCTATGTCCAACCTCGTCCCATACGTCAGTCACCGGACCCCACTCAGTAAACCTGTCTTCCCTCTAACAGAGCCCCGTTCCTATTTTAGTCAAATGACCTGTCACGATTCAGACTCTGCTCCCACTCCGTTTCCCATTATGGTTTATGATTTGTCACTATTCGGACTCCGCTCCATTCCATCCCGTTCCTAACACCAATTTGGTGTTTACTATTCCTGTTTTATGTTTTGCTCATTTTGTTTCATTATTACTGGATTCAGTATGACATTCACTCCACTGTCTATTTAAACTGGCAGATGTTGTACATACAATCCAGTCATTACACCAAGTCCCAGTAAGTTTGTTTCCGTAGCAAAGGCTCGCTTAACCCCCCTTCATCCCTTTTACTGTTCTGACGTCTAACACGTGTAGTAGCGTGCGTGCGTCCATTGCAACTGCACAACCCGCCTCACAGACTCCGGAGGCCAATCATAGCTCAAACAACACGTCTGGTCAAAGCGACGCGCTTGTTTCAGAATCTGCAACCATCCCAGCACAGGAGGCTCCTGAAAGTCTTGTAAGAACTCCCTCTTTCGCACGTCGCGCGTCTCAAAGCGCGGAACCGTCTCACCTTCGCAGCTCTGACACAGGGACGGCTTCGTCCGCGTCTGCACCAGTCCCGCATATAAAGTAACAATTTAACATATTGTACCCAACATGCTTCTAGTTACTCACTTTAATAATCTCTTCAGGATCAAACTGAATCCCAAGGGATCTTCAACAAAGCCTGAAAAACATAGCAGGGTTCAAAAACTATCAAAATCAGCATCGAGCTTAGGCAGCCGACCAATATTGCTGCTGTCACCATATCGGAAGCAATGCGCAGAATTGGCAGCGCAGCAATCGGGCTCGACCTCTAATGGCACAGGATCCACACATGGATCCATGCCGCCACCTATGGAACTCTCTGTTGGAAATACAAGTGTGACACAGTCTATTGACCTTTTGTTTCTTATTGTTCCAAATTGACACAATTGTTATATAAATTCGTCCAACCCCTTTTTGTTTAGTGTCTCATCACACTAACCTTGTTTCACATAGCGTTTTCAACAACGTGTTTGTTATTGATCTACTTATTTGTACGTGAAAAGACTACATTTCGTATTTAGTCTTTGAGCTAGGTGCATATCACCTCAGACGTTTGCATACTATTTGCGCACGACTGAGATGAGTTAATGTTTTTCTTACTTATCTACTTGTACTTATGCAACATAGTGTAACTGTCTCATTACAGGTAATTGATAAAGACGTTTGCATACTATTTGCGCACGACTGAGTGTAACTGTCTCGTTACAGGTTATCGTGCTTAAAGTCTTTTACTCTCGTCTACCGCTAGGCCTGCTTCTTCACTTTTGTTATTCCCTGCGCGCTGCCGAGGGATCTACTTAGATGCATGTCACAGCGCCCGCATCCGATCCCACCCGGTTTCCAGAAATGAAGGGGAATCTTTTACTAATGGGTCCGGCGCAATAGCTGTAGCCGCGATTCCTACTCCAGAACATCTCTCGCTTGAGAGAAAGCCTAGTTATAAGGCCCTCGTGCGTGAACCTTGTTCCGGGAAGTTGGAACCCTTTCGTGCCTTTTGCACACTTTGCAATCGCTGGGTAGACCTTTCTTCCCGAACCCCTTACAGTTATGGCGTTTGGAAAGGTCACGTCCGGAAATCGAGCAGACAGTAAGTGATTCAGCGTGTTCGGCCTACAATCCTCTTCTGCACAGATTGCTCACCTGTTCACAGCAATCGAGCACAGGCTGCTAACGCAGACGAAGAGTATGACACAGCAAGCGACCATTCTCACGACGATGTTGCTCCATCAGCAGCGACAGAAGTGAATCGCCCAGCTGACACCCCTAGAACTACATTGCCGCCATCTATTGCAGTTGTCGCTTTGAAAAATGAGGTTACAGAAAAAATGAAAAGTTCCTACCAAGTGCTGACTGAAGGCAAGGCTTCAGGACGCTACACCTACATCCATTTCGCAGATCTCGGACATGCTGCCACCGGATGCCCCTTCAGATCCCACTGCCTCCAATCCATTTTCACTGAAAGCCACAACACAAAATAGGTTTGGACCACGTCACCAGAGAGAAGAGGATGTCGCGATTGTTGAACAGAATAACGTCTTTTAAGGCGATGTCCCTGTGCTAACAGAGAGCAGCGATGAGGATATTTCGAAGCAGCCACCACAGAAGCGGTTAGTGTGATTTGATTCCACCCTTTGAAGAGTTCCTAATACTAACGTTTATCTCTTCACTTCAGAGCTTCCATGGTGGCTCTCGAACGTCGACGACAAGCGATGCTCGTGGACGTTGACGCTTCCATTGTCGAATCTCGTCGCGTCAAATGTGGCATAATACCAGGAGTCGGTGACGATGGCGAATTCTAGCGATTCAGAAGATTCGGATGCATCCTCTGCAACCCGTACTCGTCCCACAGCTGTCTTCACGGCGCCTTTGGAGATCAATCTGACCAAGATGTTCAGACTGCGTCCCCCTTCAAAAGACCTGCCTATACTCACTATTGATGCCGCCAAGGCGAAGCTTGATGCCGAGCTGCTTGTTCACTTTGAAGGAGTGGCCGAAAGCCTCAGCACCTCTGATCGCCTTAGCAACATAATCAACACGGTCGGAGACGGCATAACCACTGAAGAAAGACTGGCCGAGCGTCGATGTGCCCTGGTTGACCCTGAAGGAGACCAAAGCGATGGTGGTTGAAAGGCTGTTGGTATCAGTCTCACTCAGTCAGCAACGGACAGGACAAAGTTCTCTTTGTTGATCATAAGGGGAGAACATGATAGCTATCTGGTAGGGGGGTGGAATAACTAACTACCCTCAGAAAGGACAATTGTCAATCTAATATACCTGACTTAACAATGGGATGATGGAAATAAGGTTTAAGGAATTATAAGTAGAACAAAAAGATGATCAAGGCAGAGAGATAAAATAATAGATCTTGATCAGGTCGGAATAATGTAGCCAATGTGTGGTAAGACGGGCAGGATAGAATAATAGATCTTGATCGGGTCGGAATAATGTAGCCAATGTGTGGTAAGAGGGGCAGGATTACAGTGGTCCTGAATGTGGTGAAGAAGCACGACCTCAACGACCTTCGCCAACGCCTGATCCGGAAGCATGGATCCCACGCAAGCGTACACGAGAAGAAGATGCCGAGTTCGATTCATTTTTCAATAAAAGGGCACGACCGGAGTCTCCCATACCAAAGGGCAAACTACGCGTATGCAAGCTTGACAAGGGAGCCATGCAGGCGATAGATTAGGGCTGGTTAGCTCCTTCGGTTGTGACTCGTTCAGACTATGATTCAAGAAGTCAACCATAACTAAACTATGTCTGATAGTGTCGCATGACTTCCATCATATAGGCTTGCAATATTTTACATATCTTCTGAATACCCTGTCCAATTATAATTTACAATTGAACTATTTGATCCTAGATGTTGTTTTCGTATATTTAAGGTGCGGGAAGTTTAGTATGTACATCCCTGCAACAGCAACATGTACATGTGTTTGCCGGTAATCAAACATTTTAGGAGTAGTTCTCCGGCTCAACAAAACCTCGAAATAATGCACGAGATGCTGCTATTCGACCGATATGCATGAAATTGTCGGTCTTTCCTTTACAAACTTTCTGAGTAAAATGCAACCTGATGTCGCTTCTCAGACAGTTATCCGTTGATTTCGGAGTTTTTTTTCTAAAATACAACACAAGTACCTCTGCCCTGAATTTCTGCAACACTGAATTAGAACTCAGGGATGGTGTAAGCCTGGCACCCCAGTCTTACTCATTGTCCTTTTGTTCCACTCCCTTGTTCCACTCCTTTTGTTCTACCATGTGATCACAGCATATAAAGCCTAGGTAGTTTTCCTTCTCTTTTCTTACCGTACACTGCATCTGCCTGTATCCTGTTCTTGTTCTGGACAATACACTGTGGTCCTGTCAACTTGTGTGACCACCAGTGATCCCAATTGACAACAGGATTACAGATGGCTTCAGAGAAAGTATCTGCTAGTTTGTTTATATTGATCTTTTCGTTAGCCTTCACACCGGTTGCTTCATTATCTTCTTCTAGCTCGTGCTCGTGCGCCGAGTCATTAGCAACTTCATTTGTAGGGTCTTCTATCTCAACTGAAGCCTTCTCTGTTGTATGCCTTTGCGCAATTGCTGCAGGTAGCCTTGTCACCTTTTTTTGCCCTTGCACATTTCCATTTATTGGAGTTACTCGGAGCCATCAACTCAGACTGTTGAGAATCTGATTGTACTGGCCTGGGTGTTGAGACAGGGGTGAAATTGCGAGTCTATGAAAATATTAACAGCCACAAGCTGTTACAGGACATATGAACCACCTTTACAAGTACTGTGTGGGGCTCATTCTTCTTGAAAAAGGAGAATTGGTAAGTACCTGTGAAATTTACAAGTTGGAAGTAGAGTAGGAAGCATCTCAGGGGACACCCACCTCCTCTGCTGACTGAGACAGGTGCCCTTTTAGCTGTGGAAGATCCTTGCTCCTTGCTCCTCCTTGAGCTTGGGTCCTATCCTGGAACAAGGTGAGTATGAACATACACTACGCTGTGGACAAGAAGTTACACAGGGCGCAGATCCTCGAGCACACGTTGTAGGGTGTCTATAGTATGTGAAAACCACATATATAATTGCGTTAGTATTCTGTTAATGTTGTGACGACGCGAAGGACGAACAGTCAGACATCCAACATGTTGTTTGGTTGTTTGGTTCAGATAGTGTTTGTAGACGCGTTGTTTGGTTCAGATTGTTTGGATTTGTAATAATTTCCTGTTTTGGCAAATGTCATAGTGGGGGGCGCCTGTGTTCGTTTGAATGAGACGAGTCCGAGCAAGCACGATATGGTACAGTCTGAGACCCTTCTCGAGGGGGTTGAGAAATCACCACCCTTGTTTTTAGCGCAGGAACGGGAGCAGATCATTGAGACGGGAATGAGGGAAAGATTCCGGTTGAAGCTCAGAGAACGATGGAGCTGTAACGAACCCCGGCACGATGTATGTTATCGGGGCTCCGATGGCGACCAGCACATACCACTGTCTAAAAATGATGTGGAAGTTTGGGTAGAGGAATGGGTGTGTACAATGAAGTGTCCTTGTTACGTGCATTGCTGACAAATGCGATATGTTCAGTGCCAAGGAGAAACAAATTGCCACGACCCACCGACTATTGTCACCACCAATACCACATCCTACCTCAGCCCATATCGCAGTCATGATGAAGACTGGGGTTTGGTCTCACAGCATGTTGACACATCCTCAAGTATTGAGATTGGACCCGGGTACTACTGTGGAGTCGGCTTGGAAAAGATTGGGATGAAAGTCCTCTACAATGCAAAAAAAGCGTCGCTGATGGCAAAGTTGTCGATATACGAGCGAATTGCGCGTGGGTCGCATCAAGACGAGAAGGTCGTTAACAAGCTAATACATAAGTATCTCACGCCGCCAAGACTGGGCAGACTGATACAAGAGACCATTGATTTACTGAGGTGGGGATAATTCAGCATCAATCAAAGAAGACACTTGAAATACTCACGTCTTCGTAGACCCACACAGTCACCTGAAATTCGGGAGCGAGCGTCGATGATTTTACAGGAGTTCGGGTGGTATTCACCTCATATACAGCGGAGGAATGAAAGCCATACCACCCAGCTTATGACATCTTTGGGCTGGGCCTTCATGTGGTGTCCCAGCGCTCCATTGTCAAATAGAGATGCGTCACGGGCAATTATGCCATCACTTTATAATTCTGTCATCAAATCAGCACTGCACACCAACTTGGATGAGGTTGTATCAACATTTATCTTACAAATCGCCCGCACTCTAACAGGCTCTGGTAGTCAAGGTCCCATCCTTATTGCCAGTCTTGCGTATATCGTCGAAATCATCTGCCATGTGCGTCAGCTGTCTGTAGAAGAGCTTACTGTCATCAGAGATTACTTAGAATTCTGGTTACAACCGTATGTCGCGACATCATATCTCTATATTCTCCTGACGACACCCATGACAGTCAGAATCGCCAGAGACGACGTTGCTTTTATGCATATCATATACAGCTCCTCTTGCATTACCTCCAGCAAGAAGCGCGGTTTCGAGACTTTTCTACAGCTGTATTGAATGTTATAGTGGACGACATAAATATCACTATGGCGTCGTTGACACCTCATATTGACTTGGACACATCCCATTCACTATGGACTTATATCTGGATCATGCAAATCTTGTTCGACAGCACGCTTCTTACCAATCAGATCGACCCGCTGAATGTGGTTTCACCGTTACTTGGGGCTCTTCTTCGGTATGTTTCCAATGATTTACCTTCTAGCATCATCTCACACCGTCCATGAAACTATCTAAACAGCCTGATTCTGACGGATACGAGTCCAAATTGGGCTCTCCTGGCGTCTGGTGAGCGAATAATCGCGTTGGCTCTGAAGCTGATAGCTGGATCTTCCGACTCCGAATCGGCGTGTACCACAGTGCGCAGCCTCAATATCATCGCCATTCTCGCTCGTCTCCTTCCGCATTGTGACGCGATGCGCGGTTCTACCAACGACCAATCTATCAACATCTGCCGTCA
Organism: Hysterangium stoloniferum; assembly: GCA_015178975.1. Lineage (NCBI taxonomy): Eukaryota > Fungi > Basidiomycota > Agaricomycetes > Hysterangiales > Hysterangiaceae > Hysterangium > Hysterangium stoloniferum. The sequence continues at coordinate 737,840 of WHVD01000026.1, forward strand.
ACATTTAGATCTCACAGCGCGTTCTTTCCTATGTGTGGTCGCCACACCTCTCACTGGTGTGTCGGTAGCGCTCAATTCGGACGTGGCATCAGTGTTGAAGAAATAAGGTTGGCGTCGGGGAGGTTCTGGTCCATCCATTCGATACGATTTTTAGTCATCTCGGATAACCCTGTTATTGTGTTGCAAGCCGTTGAGAGTGCTCACGGTCTTACTACGCCTTTTTGTTTTAACGTAATTTATTTAGTACGTTACAGTAGCTTAGTGATGTGATATAAATCTTGTCCGTCTTTATTATACTGTCAACATCTAACAATGCCGGCATATCACAATCAATCTAGGACATCATTGTCCCTTATGTATCCGAGTTATGCTTGCTATAATTGACCCTTAAAATTATCCATTTCCTTACATAATCAGGATAGACGCACGTAGTAGTATTGTTTTACATGTTTTGTTTGTGTTTGTCTGCTCGCAACTTGATGGGACATAGTGACAATCAATATATGTGCTATAGAGTAGCATAGATAAAGATGGCAGAATCCTGAGATGAGGGTAAGATCATAGCAGAATGAGGATGAGAAGACATACTACAAAGTGTAAGGCAGGATCATGTCACAATGAAACAGAGCAGGCAGAAATTATAAAAAATCAAGAAGATATAATAAAATGAAATAGGAAACATTTCAACAACTCTGTTGTGGCGTTACCTTGAAAATCAGCGCACTTTCCTGGCCAAGGGCTAACATCTCGTTACCAAACTATTTCTATCCTATTTTTAGCTATTTTACCCAGAAACTACTGGAATATTCCAGAAGTTTCTGCTACTTTCCAATTTAGCATATATGATTATATAATCTTCCCGTGTGTCGTGATTTTACTGCATGTCACAATGTGTCAGCCATTTGTGACAATATTCCCGTGTGTTGTGCAATAAGTGCCAGCTGACCGGTTTGCAGACATAAAACATATAGTTAAAAAAGAATAAAATCTGTATCTTTGTCAATTTAAATGATAGAAATAAATTGCATAAATTCTGGATAATTCTGAAGAATATTGTACAGTAATTTTGTAGCAATACAAATACATTTGAACTTCTTTTTTATCGATTTAATTGGGGAAATTGAGGAAAAATGGAAAAACCTTAGAAATACATAACAAAAACATACACATCAAACAGGTGATGGGAGAGCATTAGGATGGAGATGGAATGGGATGGCTAAAAAGGAAATATATAAAGGGACAGGTGTTGGGGTGCTGCAGTTGGTGACACCATGGCCGGGGATACTGATAGTGGGATGATGGAGAGTTACAAGGGTGAAGCCAAGTTGTAAGGGTCTGAAATGATAGGATCCTAACACTATAGTTCTTCACTTCTAATTTTGACTTAGATAATCCTTCTTTGTTGTAAAGTCCCTTTGCTTTCTTCTCATTCTCTTGAAGACATGGACAACTCTTACAGTGACTCACAAAATGTATCCAATGTTTTTCAGTTTCAACCTATATACCTTATAGCTCAGTAGGGGGAGTACTAATCACCAAGATATTTGTGAACATACTCTATCATATATAGTTTGATATGAACACAATGCCATTATATTATCCCCATATGGTAACAATATGAATATTCCAATAGAAAAGTGTTATGACTGTGTCACAACCCTGTCGCAACCCAATGGCCCCTGATGATATTATCATCTGCCTGCATTTTCAAGTTAATAGCCAAGTCATCATCTCGGCAACTGTCAGTAAACCGACACTGACATATACCTTCATGGCAATCAAACCCCATCTACGCCCCTGTCAGGTTATACTTGTACCATCTGGTTATGCTTTGATATGTCCCCTTTTATTATGATGATCCATTCTACTCTATGTTTCACATATGTCTGTATATACTTGTAGCTCTCGGTTAATCACAGCTTCCAATCATATCATAACCCTCCGGTTTCTAGTCAAAGTTTATTTGTCACTAATTGGACATTTCTGCTCTTACCTTAGATAGTATTTTGAGATGCTGATAACTAGTATTTAAGTCCAACTGTAATGTTGTAATGTATTATTACTATTTAGCATACTTGTAAACTCTTTTTCCTTGAGTTAAGTAGTGTAGCTTGAGAAAGGAGATTCAAATTCAAATTAATCTGTATGTAGGAGTTTTGTCAATTAAATCAGTATCCACTTTTATTCAACTATGTGCCCATGTCCCTTTTCTTAGGAGAAAGCTCAACTCAAGGAAACAAGACAGTCAACAGATTGGCAAGGAGAGTACTCGACTTAAGCACAATGTGTGGACCTGGTAGGCAAGTGTAGCTAAATGAGCAAGTGATGTGATATTGAATGATATCCTAAATACATGGTTTGAGCCTGTATTTATACTAGTCCAGGATCCTGCTTACTAAGTAATGTGACTAGGAGAATGAGTCAGTATTTCCCATACTTGACTCATACGTGTATTTCAGAGTCATCCAACCAGCTATGACTATGTATCTGAGTCATAGCTCTGATCATAACTCATTGCATAGTCATATTGATATGACTCACCAATGAGTCATCTCCCTCAATATGTAGTCAAGGAGATGGGTAGATTGCATACTATAAGGGCTAGAGATACCTTATTAGTATGTAATCCATGACTCTGCTGGTTTCCATGCAGTGCCACCTAGCTACTTAGGGTTAAGATATGCTAATTCTAGGGTTTAGAGCTAGCAATAAATCTTATGTTATCAGAACAATGACATCTTAACCTCTTGAGCCAAAGTTAAAGGATCCAGTCCTCTACTATTTGACTAATGTTGCTTAAAGGTTAAACAAAGAAACAAAGTGATAAAATATATGAAAAATATAGCTACAAGGCAATCAGAATATCGACTCAGAACACTCATACACATCTCTCATAGTCTCACTCTAAGTATTCCACTCTCTGCCTTTGCTTGCACTGGCTCACCCTCAGTCTCCAACCCTTCAACCTGACTCTCAACTTATCCTTTGGTGCCCAATTGGTAACTCACCAAGAGGTACTAGATAGGACTAGTCTTCACCTGCCCAAAATTTAAGGACACATGATGGTAACTTGCGAGGGCACAGCCCATAAGCTGAAGCCAAGTCCTTCCATTCGGTCCCCATTGGTCTACTGACATCAGTCAGTTTTCTGTTCTTAACAAGAAGATTCATTGGACACCTTTTGTTTCTGACAAGGTTTGGCAGGAAATGACTTGTATTTAGTACTTGGTATAGCCACCATTTATCTTTAATACATTTTCAACCCTCCTAGGCATACTTTCAATCAAATCCTGACACACTTTTGCATCAATCTTGTACCATTAGTCCACCACCCTCTCCCAAAGCTCTTCCATCCCCTGGGATGCATTCTCATACCCTGCCAATCTCCTCTTCAGGTGATTCCATAAGTGTTCAATGGGATTCAGGTCAGGAGACTGTGCTTGCCATGAGAGAACCCTGAAACTATTTTCTTGGAACCAATTCTGGGCCTTCTTGCAGGTGTCCTTGGGATCATTAACCTGCTGGAAGATGACATCACCTGCTGATTTACCATAGTCTCTGCAGCTGGCTTGTGGTCATCCTCCAGAATCTGGATGTAGAGATCACTATCAATCCTTCCATCAATCTTGTATGCATACCCAACCCCTTCCCACAGCATGCGCCCCCATATTAAAACAGTTGAATAAGGCTTTGCAGAACACCCTGTGAGTGTGTGATTGGAAAGTAAACACTAAGGAGACTTTTCCACACCCACAGTGGAGTATTCTACAAATATGAGAAAAATATAGGAAGAAATATAGATAACATAATAGACTATATTAGAGCATAGTATCATACTCTAACACTCCCACCTGATGAGACAGCTCTATGCTAGTCCCAACAATTTTCTCAAATATTCCACCTTTGGCTTAGCTAATGGTTTTGTTAACAAATCAGCAGGCATCTCTGATGTAGGTAGATGGATAACTTTAATCTTCCCACTATCAACCTCCTGCCTTAACCAATATGTCCTCAAATCAAGATGCTTCATTTGACCATGGTGTTCAGGATCTCTGGCAACTGCAATAGCAGATTGGTTGTCAAGATATAAGGTGGATGCAGTCTTTTGAGGATATCCCAATTCCTCAAATAAGTTCCGCAACCATAATACCTCTGCACCTGCTGATACTGCTGCAATATACTCTGCTTCAGTAGTAGAGAGGATTACAATAGTTTACAGTTTACTCTGCCAGCTAATTGCCCCAGTACCCATTTTAACAACATTTGCACCAGTAGATTTTCCAGTGGATTTGTCACCTCCATGATCAGCATCTGAATAGGACACAAACAGTTCGTTGTCATTACTAGGGCCATAAGTCAGACCCAAGTTGAGAGTGCCTTTGAGATAGCAAAAGACATGTTGAACTGCTAGCCAATGAGCTTTTCCTGGATTGCGATTGAATCTGGCCAATACACCAACAGTATAAGGAATATCTGGATGAGTGGCAACAGCCAAATACATAAGAGATCCAACAGCATGGATGTATGGAATGTCCATTTTCTCAGGAACTGCAGTATATTTGGACAGGAAAATTACGGCGCATGACCTGTCTATATGGTGGCCACTCGGTGATCTATGCTTCTGTATCAAACTTTCTATCCCATTTGGGCCCTCAAGGGATTGTGGGAAAAGGTATGCATTTCCTACTTGTGTACATATTCTCCAACATATTTATATACGTCCCTTCAGTACCAAATCCCTCTTGACGGCTGTGAGACACGTAATTGGTCTGATTGGTTTCTCTTAGTGACTATTCCGTATTATTGAAGTTATGTCTTCTACATCGCTCATCGGGGAGTTTTCATTTGGAGGCACGAAACCAGTCATGAATAGAAGATGATCATGAATCATAATGGGAATTTACTGGCGCGTGTCTATGCCATCATGCCTTCACGGCGGTATCTCCTCTCATGGCTGGTGATCTTACTCCTCTCTCGTTGTGTTTGAACTGGGTTATGAGGCTGAATTCTTCCAATACTGGAGCTAATGTTCTCCGAGATAAACACAAACCACCGAGACTGTGACTTGACTTCCCAACACAAATGTATATGTCCCTTGACTATTCTTTCCTCTGTGAACTTTTAATGACAGCCACCAAGGTAACCATACTTTGGACGACATGAAGTGCTGTGTATGTCTAGGATTTAATCATCTAAACTATACGCAAAACAATTTCCTCAGGGGACACTGTGTGAGGAGTATGCTTTTACCACAGTTTCATTGTAGTAAAACACTCCTTTTATTTCATTTATATTTTACATACATATTTTACTCACATTTTCCTATCCTTTACATTCTTCAACTATTGCACCATTTCATTAGTTTGAAGCTCTGTGTATACTTGTGGGCACTCTCAGTGCCAAATAATAACAGACACGTTTTACCCTGTAACCACGACTTGTCCAGACACCCACCTAGTGTCCTGCAAGTTGTGATTGGGGTATCATCTCGACCATCACAGATGGGCTTTAACTGTCAGCGCAACCACAGTTTCGAACTATACTAGTTGAAACTTGAACCATTATCTCAATCTGTGCGGACTATATCTGCACTACTCTGTTTGTTCGACTCTCTTGTTGTTTCCCTAATCACTAGAGCAGTCACTCAGAATCGCACTTCAAAGTCAATTATCTTTTGGTCATCTTAGCTATCTATTCTAAGATATCTAATCCTTTTAGCCATATTGAACCAGATAGTCAATACATCAACGTGTCATACCTAAATGGTCGATATTCTTTGTATATATAATGGTTAGAACTTCCACTACTCTTCACACACTGGAGCCTGGTCTTTACTTAATTTCAAGTTAGGCACCATAGGTTTACCAATCGGGTTGCAGTCAGCAAGACCATAATGTTTTACCATGTCCAAAATGCATTGTTGCTGTGACAAAGTAATAGTTCTCTTCGCCCTGTCTCTCTCAATACTAACACTTGAAGAGGAGGTATACTTGGAACAACCTGAGGGTTTTCACCAAGGTGCTTGTGATGAGTTTTTACTTCTCCTAAAAGGACTTTATGGTTTACACCAGTGACCTCGTATCTGGCACAAGAAGTTAAATGCTGTATTGCTCAGTTTGGGTTTCAAACAAGTGCTATGTGACCATAGTATCTGGGTCTTCCAAAAGGGTGATGTCAAAGTTATTCTACCAGTGTTTGTAGATGATATGACTATTGCATCCAAATCTAAGGAGGCTATCAAGAAGGTCAAAGATGATCTGAAGTGCCACTTCAAACTGCATTATCTTGGTCCAATTACTTACTTATTGGGTTCACCATTTAAGAATGGTGAAGAGATATCTACACTCTCAAGTTCCATATCATCTAGTGCAGCCAGTGCTAGAACAGCATACAAAGTAGCCCATTTGGCAGTTGGAGCAAAGGTATCAGTGAAGTCAAAACCTGGTTGCTGTTAGGATACACACACAGGGCGGGTCTCCAGAGAAACCCGCAGGATATCCGGTAGGAGTTGGCTTCAGCTTATAGGCTGCACCCTCACTAGATCGTGTTGTCCAATTTCGAACAGGTGGACGGGAATCCCGGGGAGTCTGGGTGGGTGTTACGACCGGACAATCCCGCTGGACTCTGGGCACTAACCTGTACGCCCCCACGCGCTACAAGCACCAATCGTCTGTTTATAGGTTTTCCCGCCCGGACTCCGTTACGTCAAGACTAGTTACGTTTAACCTCAATATGACACATATCAGTCACCGGACTTCCCCCGGACTCTGTCTCTGTCTATGTCCGTCTTCATCCCACACATCAGTCACCGGACCCCACTTAGAATCCCGTCACCGCTCTAATCGAGCCCCATTCCCATTTTAGTCAAATGACCTGTCACAATTTAGGACTCTGCTCCCGCTCCATTTCCCATTATGGGTTATGCTTTGTCATGATTCGGACTCCACTCCATTCTGTTCCGTTCCTAACACCAATTTGGTGTTTACTATTCCCGTTTCATGTTTTGTTAGTTTCGTTTCACCATTACTGGATTTGGTATGTCATTCACTCCATGGTCTATATAAACTGGCAGATGTTGTACATACAATCCAGTCAGAAAATTAGCTTAGATTCCCCCCAGTAATCTAATAACATTTTCCGCTCTAAAAACCTTACTTGATTCACATCGCTTGCACTAGTCGGAGCCCACGGGCTCCGGCGCATCTACCTCTCTCAACCAACTCAACTCACGACCCACAACCCCCGACTTATGACCCACAACCCCCGACGTATGACCCACAACCCCCGACTTACGACCCACGACCCCCGACGTACGACCCACGACCCCCGACTTACGACCCACGACCCCCGACTTACGACCCACGACCCCCGACTTACAACCCACGACCCCCGACTTACAACCCACGACCCCCGACTTACAACCCACGACCCCCGACTTACAACCCACGACCCCCGACTTACAACCCACGACCCCAAATTACGACCCACGACCCCCAACTTACAACCCCCGACCCCCGACTTACAACCCACGACCCCCGACTTACAACCCACGACCCCCGACTTACAACCTACAACCCACGAACCCCGCCCGGACTCCCCAGGATCCCCGTCCGTCCATTTGAAATTGGACAACACGATCTAGTGAGGGTGCAGCCTATAAGCTGAAGCCAAGTCCTACCGGATATCCCGCAGGTTTCTCCGGAAACCCGGCCTGTGTGTGTATCCTAACAGCGGGGTTCGTGGATCATAGGTCATAGGTCGGAGGTCGTGGGTCATGAGTCGAGATAGTTGAGAGAGGTAGATGCGCCGGAGCCCGTGGGCTCTGACTAGTGAGAGCGATGTGAATCAAGCAAGGGTTTAGAGCAGCCAATGGATTAGATTACTGGGGGGAATCTAAGCTAATTTTCTGACTGGATTGTATGTACAACATCTGCCAGTTTAAATAGACCGTGGAGTAAATGTCATACCGAATCCAGTAATAATGAAACGAAGCAAGCAAAACATAAAACGGGAATAGTAAACACCAAATTGGTGTTAGGAACGGGACGGAACGGAGCGGAATCCAAATTGTGACAAAGCATAACCCATAACGGGAAATGGAGTGGGAGCGGAGTCCAAATCGTGACAGGTCATTTGACTAAAACGGGAACAGGGCTCACTTAGAGTGGTGACGGGATTCTGAGCGGGGTCCGGTGACTGATGCATGGGATGAAGATGGACATAGACAGGGACGGAGTCTGGGGGAAGTCCGGTGACTGATATGTGTCATAATGAGGTCAAACGTAACAAGTCTTGACATACGGAGTCCAGGCAGGAAATCCTATAAACAGACAATTGGTGCATGTAGGGTGTGGTGGTGTACAAGTTAGTGCCTGGAGTCCGGCGGGATTGTCCGGTCGTAACAGTTGCTGTGCATAGCCTTTGGCAACAAGACAGGCTTTGAACTTGTCAATTGACCCCAAGTTAGTGCCCAGAGTTTGGTGGGATTGTCTGGTCGTAACAGTTGCTGTGCATAGCCTTTGGCAACAAGACAGGCTTTGAACTTGTCAATTGACCCATCCTTTTTATGCTTAATGACAAATACCCAACGAAAGCCAATAGCTTTACAATCCTTAGGTAATTTGGCAAGACGAAATGTGCCATTTTCAAGTAAAGATTGCATTTCAGCATATACAGCATCATACCACTTGTCAGCATCAGGACTTTGTAAGGCCTCTTTGAGAGTTCTAGGTGCATTATCATTAGCACTAACCTTGTAGGCAAACTCAAAAGCCTCATCCACTGAGATATAAATATCTCCTTCACTGGCAGCTAGGGCTTCTTCCTCTGACTCAGCTGGATGGCTGGAAGTTGGGACAGGATCCTTTGCTTCATCACTGGACTCAACTATAGGAGTAGATTCCCTATAGTTATGAATCTTGGTAGGGTCAACTTGCCAAAATGGCTTCGGGAGGACCTCTGTTTCTGGATGGATTGCGATGTGGTTGAGGAGGAGGAGGAGGACTTGGTGAATGTTCAGAATTTGAATTAGAGCTGGAGCTAGAATCAGGAGCCAAAGCATTATGCTCATCATCTCCCACCTGATTTGGTTTCTGTGGAGCTCCCACCTGAGTAGACCTAGAGGGTCGAGGAATAAACATCAATGAATTGTTGGTGATTAGGAATAGGAGGTGTAGGAGGTGTGGGAGGTGTGGCTGGCTTGGACAAGCCTGGCAGGACTCTCTCATCAAAGACAGCATTATTACTGATAATAGTCTTCTTAATCAGTGGATTGTAAAACAACCAACCCTTATAGTCTGGAGGATATCCAATGAAGATACATTTCTGTGTGTGAGAGCCAAGTCCTACACATTGGTCTTTTTGCACATGTATATAGGCAGTGCTTCCAAATACCCTAAGATGTGACACATCTGGCTTTTTGCCATGAAAGACAGTATGAGGCACAGAGTGTTTGAGAGCAATAGTAGGTGAGTGATTGTGATAGTAATAACAGCATGTCCCAGAATGAGGGAGGGAGGTGGGACTCAGTCATAATTGAAGTAGCCCCTTCTTCCAATGTCCTATTGAAAAGTTCAGCAACACCATTTTGATGTGGTTCATTTTGCACAGTATGCTGCCAGCTAATACTGACAATAGAAAGAAAGGTGTCAAACTCCTTGGACATATATTCCCCACCCTTGTCATCTCTAAATATCTTGATCTTCTGACCAAATAAGTTCTCAACTCTGGCCTTGTATTACTTCAATGCCTGAAATGCATCACTTTTATGTTTGAGCAATGCAATGGCAGCATAGCGTGAGGTATCATCAATGAAAGTGACCCAGTAGCAAAACCATTCTACAGTTTGTGTGGGCAGAGGACCATGAATATCACTGTGAATCAGTGCAAGTGATTTAGTGTAGCATGTTGTTTCTATCTTATTAACCACTCTGTTCTATTTCCCAGCCAAACAAGGTTCACAAATAGGATCAGGAGAAGTGTATGAGTCAATTTTAATCCCAGTGACCAAATCACCTTTGAGAAGCTTCTGTACATCAGCATCATTGAGATGATTGAAACAATGATGCCAAAGTGTTGAGTCTAGTGGACAGGTGGTAACCAGACCAGCATAATCTGTCATAGGTACTGTAATTCCATTTAAATAGGCCTGGTTATGTTCATTGACTGACAGTGAAATACAAGACCTTCTTCTGATAAAAAGACATAGTGGAACCAAAGATGGAGACATGGAAGTTCTTTTTCTTTGTTAAATACAAGACAGAGAAAAGGTTACTAGTAAGATGTGGAACGTGGAGAACTCTTTCAAACTCTATTATTACATTTCCTTTGCCTTTAGGCTTGAACTGCACAGCTCCTATCCCTGCAGACATAATTATGTGTCCATTTGCAACTGGGATAGGAATTTGAAATAGCTTATAACTTGAAAACCAGTGACAATGTGGAGTCATGTGCAAAGAAGCACCTGTATCAGCAGTCCAGTCAGAACTAGCATGGACAAGGAGAGCACAAGATAGATCAGAAACATCAAGAATGAAAGCACTTGCATTTCCAGCAGACTCTGGCTGTTTTTCTGCTGATGCTTTGTCAGAGACATCAGTATCAGCTTTGGCTGCCTTTCCCTTTTTATGCTCCTTCTTCCTCTCCTCTAGTTGGTCCAGTGCCTTCTTCTGTGCCCATTTATAGAAAGTACAATCATCTTGTATATGAGAGGGATGCTTGCAGAAGGTGCAAATGGAATTATCTGAAGATGTGCTTGGAGGGTTTGATACAATTCTATTGGCTGCTTCCAAACTCCTGGCAGACTGCAGACTCTCTTGTGATACAAAGTGAGTTTTGACATCAGGGGATGTGAAGGGCCCAAAAATAGAATTGGGAGTGATGGAAAGTGATTTGGAGCATGGGAATATCCTTCCTTTTATGGACACAGGAAATATCCAAAGAACTGACTAAATTTGGCCACAAACCACAGAGATATGACCAAAAATAAAATCCAAATGCAATGTAGGGTGTTTTGGATAGTAGAAGTCATCAGAAAAGATATGGGAAGTGATAGACTGCACAGATTTCCAGGAATACCAACAGCTAACCATAGTGAGCCCAGATTGTAATGTTCATGAAATATTCTGTGGAGCTGAGATTGTTTATTAGCCAGAAGATGGAGTCTATGAGTGGGTCATTGGTGAAGATGTGTCCCACAATTATGATACATAATCCCATTCCTATAATGAATAAGTATGGACAATATATTGTATGTTACATGATGTAAATTCTATCCACAGTCACAACCACAGTTTAATTGCTTTTGAATACCAGCATCTCTGGTCTGAGGTCAAATGACAATATCACAGTCAGGATTTTGGGAATGTATGATTCCATCACCTATAGTAGATAACAACTGGATGTACTGGTTTAAAAGCTGGGGCCCATAACCTATTAAAACAGTTGAATAAGGCTTTGTAGAACACCCTGTGAGACTGTGTGATTGGAAAGTAAACACTAAGGAGACTTTCCCACACCCACAGCAGAGTATTCTACTGGGTGCTTATCTAAGCACATAGGAGTTACCAAACTAAGTAACTCACTAAATACTGCACCTACAGTGCTGGGAAAAATACTACAAATATGAGAAAAATATAGGGAGAAATATAGATAACATAATAGACTATATTAGAGCTGTAGTATCATACTCTAACACCCTATACCATCAAAGATCCACTACCAAACTTCAGGGTTCCCTCCACCAGCCCGTCACTCAAGCCTACCCCTGCCTTTTTTCACACCCACTTCCTACAGTACCATGTGATCCCAGCCTATTGATTTGTGTTTCATCAGACCACACCACCTTCTTCCAGTCCTCCACAGTCCAATCCTGATATGCCAATGCAAAGTCCATCCTCTCCTTCCTATGCTTCTTAGAAAGAAGAAGCCTTTTCTCCTTTACCACAGGCTTCATCCCAGCTGCCTTGATTCCATGAGACACTGTTTGAGGATGGAGTGACTGGTTGATGATAGTGCAAAGTGCATTTGTTGCATCTACAGCTGTATAAGCCTTCCCAGAGCTGATAAGGTGTTGTGTGAAATAGATGTTGGCTGAAGAGAGTTTGGAAGGGTGACCACCAGAGGACTTGGGAAGGTGGGAACAATGTTTAGAGTGAAGTCTAGAGCTAGTAGCAAAGCCATAGCCAGTGGAAACTGAAATATGTTTGGCAGAATGGCCAGCATCAAGTAGAGAAAGGATCCCATGCTGGGCAGCAGGAGAAAGGGGATGCATAGTTGGAATTAGAAGGATGTTAGCTGTGAAAGGCCTACAAGTTACACACCCACCTTCCTGTTGATGGGATGCCTTTCAAAAGGAATGTCCCACATTCTGAGTGGGCAAGACTCTGTTATCCCTAGGGAACTGTCAGACAGCCCCATGCATGATCAATGAATCGTGGAGCTAGTCAATCATTGACCAATGGTGCAAGATTCAATTATATAGACCGAAGAGACCCAAGTCTAAGCTTATAATAAGAGGTGAAGACCTGCAGAAGAAATGGGATTACATATGTCCTAGTTGATCCACATCCTTGGAACTGGTAAAAGTCAAAGGAAGCAGAAGGAAGCTCATCCAAAGATGAATCATATTATTTTAGGTTGTTAAGTTCCAGATCTGGTCATACTTTCCAGTGGATATTCCAGACACTATCCATAAATAGTCCATGGAGTTCCAGGGAATTGGTTTCAGGAGTATCAGAATATTCCCAGGTTTGAGGTGGACTTGGCTTCAGCTTACATGCTACACCCTCATATGTACACTCATTTGTCCATATTTCAGAGGGCTGATATATGCCAGAGAGCTTATGGATATTTGGAGTTCCAAAGAGTTCTGGATATTAAGCATACAGAAAGAACAAAGGAGGAGATGAGATTGAGACTAATTTGAGACTAATTTGAGACTAATTTGAGATACAAACTGGAGAGTAAGTACATGACTATGGAAGACTATACATATAGTTGTTCCAATAATCATATAATAACAAGTCAGATAAATGAGGACCAAGGATGGGGACAGATTAGGGAATAATGGCTGGAACATAAACAAACAAATGAACATCTGTCAACCAGTCAGTTACCAAATGTATGTTAAGAACTGGCACAGGAGGTTTGGAGAACTGATGGAGACTGAATGGAAGGACTTGGCTTCAGCTTATGTATGTGCTGCACCCTCACAAAGGTACCATCAAATGTCCTTAAATTTCAAATGTATAGAGTAATACTCAGCGATCGGAAACCAAGCCATAAGCAAACAGTCAGAAACTGAAGTGACGAATATTGAAGTTGAGGTCAAAGTCATAAATGTAGGTTGGGTCGTGAAATCAGATGGCATTGGAATGCAGAGGTCATGAAATCAGATGGCAGAGTCAGAGACTAGAGGTGTACCTAAGTCGATATTCTGATTGCTTTGTAGCTACATTACAGCTGGGTTCATATACAGGCTATTGGCATCGACATACTAATTAGGGGGAAAGTGGAAGTGTCCAATGGTGACAAATAAACTTGACTAAGAATGGAAAGGCTACAATAAAGTCAAGAGGCCGTGATCAACCAAAGGTGGTAACTACAAAAAAGGAAATGGTCCATGAGTTACAGATATATATATGGGCATGTGATGAAATGGATCATCAAAAGGATAAAAGGACACATCAAAGTATAACCAGATACAGTGACTTACAAAATGTATCCAATGTTTTTCCATTTCAACTTGTATAACTTATACCCCAGTAGATAAAATCATAAAAATCACCAAGATATTTGCCAACATGCTCTATCATGTATAGTCCAAGGCACCATAAGTTAATTATGTAATATCCATATATGGTAACAATATGAATATTTTAATAGAGAGGGGTCATTGGATACCTTTTGTCACTGACAAGATTAGGCAGGAAATTACTTGTATTTAGTACTTGGTATAGCCACCCTTTGCCTTTAATACATCTGCAACCCTCCTAGGCATACTTTCAATCAACTCCTGGCACACCTTTGCATTAATCTTGTACCATTCCTCCACTACCCTCTCCCAAAGCTCTTCCATCTCCTGGGATGCATTCTCATACCCTGCCAACCTCCTCTTCAGGTGATTCCATAAGTGTTCAATGGGATCCAGGTCAAGAGACTGTGCTGGCCATGAGATACCCCTGAAACCATTTTCTTGGAACCAATTCTGGGCCTTCTTGCAGGTATGCTTGGGGTCATTATCCTACTGGAGATGACATCATCTGCAGATTTACCATAATCCCTGAGGCTGGCTTACAGGTCATACTCTAGAATCTGTATGTAGAGATCCCCATCCATCCTTCCATCAATCTTGCATATATAACCAACCCCTCCCTACAGCATGCACCTCCATATCATCAAAGATCCACACCAAACTTCAGGGTTCTCTCAACCAGCCTGTCACTCAAGCGCTCCCCTGCCTTTTTCCACACCCACTTCCTACCATCTGACCCCAGCCAATTGATTTGTCTCATCAGACCACACCACTGTCTTCCAGTCCTCCACAGTCCAATTCTGATGTATCAAAGCAAAGTCCATCCTCTCCTTCCTATGCTTCTTAGAAAGAAGAGGCCTTTTCTTCTTTACCACAGGCTTCATCCCAGCTGCCTTGAGTCCATGATGTACTGTTTGAGGATTGAGTGACTGGTTGGTGATAGTGCAAAGTGCCCTTGTTGCATCTACAGCTGTATCAGCCTTTCCAGAGCTGATAAGATGTTGTACAAAACAGATGTTGGCCGTAGAGAGTTTGGAAGGATGACCACCAGAGGACTTAGAAAGGTGGGAATGATGTTTAGAGTGAAGTCTAGAGATAGTAGCAAAGTTATATCCAGTAGAAACTGAAATATGTTTGGGAGAATGGCCAGCATCAAATAGAGAAAGGATCTCATGCTGGACAGCAGGGGACAGAGGATCCATAGTTGAAATTAGAAGAATCTTAGCTGTGAGAGCCCTTCTTCTTATACTTTAGCACAGCATGATCACATGACATGTTGAAAAATATAAACAAGTGCAAACAATCAACATTGTCATATGATTTTCATGCAAAAGCCTGTCAGTGACAAAAGGTATCCAATGACCCCTCTCTATTAAAATATTCATATTGTTACCATATATGGATATTACATAATTACCTTATGGTTCCTTGGACTATACATGATAGAGCATTTGGCAAATATTTTGGTGATTTGTATGATTTTATCTACTGGGGTATAAGCTATACAAGCTGAAACCGCAAAACATTGGATACATTTTTTAAGTCACTGTAGTATGAGTATAACTTGACAGGGTTCTAAGTGGTGTTGATCACCATGAAAGTATACATCGGTGTCGGGTATACTGACAGTTGCCAATACAAGGAAATGAATGATAACTTGGTGTTGTAAGCTGGTAGTATCATCAGTTACCTTCAGGTTGCGACATGGTTGTAACACTGGTCATCAATAGAGATTATCTTAATAAATACCATTTCTCTCTGAAATAATTCAGGCAAAGAGATTGAATTAAAAATCCTAGAGAATTAAACCATGATGAAGAGGAGTATGAGGTCAAAGCAATTGTTGGACATTTAAAACCTCAAAACCAGTTACTCCTTAGAGTTTGATGGAAGGGCTACAGACCAGAAGAGGATTCATGGCTGAATAGCATCAATCTTCAAAATGCCCCTGCACTCTTGAGAGCATACAAGTCACTTTACAGAATCTAGCAGGATGTATGTACTGTATGTGGTCCATCTGATGAACACATGTTCAATTCTCCCCATCACAAGGATGTCTGATCTTCTTTTTATTTCTTTTCTTTTCTTCCTTGTTTTTTATAACAATTCACATTCCCTTATACATTTCTACTCCTCCTAGCTTCACCAATACTCAGATCTCAGCCAATCTCCTCATGCCAACAGCTGAGTGGAGTTCTAATTAAATAATAATGAATGAAATGTAAATTCACCCAGAATTTTCTTATCTTGCTTTCCACCATCATCTTCACCTTTTTTAAATCTTTATTGGATTATCACACCATTGTATGATGTCCCATAACAATCAAGCCAAATGCAAACTCCCCAACTTCAAGAGAATCCCAAAGATCCCTGCAGCTAGCACCTCTACAGTTGTGGTGTCCAATCTGGCTGCTTGCCTCACATAGAGAACAGCAAGAACAGTTGGACCAGCCTAGGGCCTCCACAACCCATAACACTGCCATCATTTTCAGGAAGATGGGGTAGTATTGAGATGCTGGGGATACTCCCATTGAGCCTCTCTTCCCATTCCCACACCCAAAGAAGAAGCTGCTTAGTGAAGGAGGGATGAAGAGTTTGTTTAGAGAGGAGTCAGAGAAAAGGAATGAGAACAAGACAAGGATGCAAAGAAAGTGGTCAGCTCAAGGAGCTCTATCCAAACAAGAAAGGAGGGCATTAAGGAGGAGGGGGGGAACAATGAATCCCACCTCCATCATCTCACCTGAAGGACAGGAGTGGACTGACTCTTCAGCGACTGACACTAGCAATGGTAGCACACTTATATATCAGAGCAGTTGGTAGTAAGAGCAGGAAGGAAAAATAAGGGTCCACATTCTATGACTGGGATCTAATCAGGAGAATCTAACTGTGAGAGATCAGTCTAACATGAGGGGATGGGAACTACCCCCATGACTCATCCACAGGCATGGCCCCAGGGCAAAGGTCTACCAAATGGGACCAGTA
The DNA here is from genome assembly GCA_015178975.1 of Hysterangium stoloniferum. NCBI lineage: Eukaryota > Fungi > Basidiomycota > Agaricomycetes > Hysterangiales > Hysterangiaceae > Hysterangium > Hysterangium stoloniferum. The sequence goes on from WHVD01000026.1 coordinate 754,575, forward strand.
GATTCTTCATCTGATTCCAATAAGAGCCAGTGAGGGAGTCCTATCTATGGACTGAAGTATTTGGGTGAAGGCTGTCATGAAGGATTTTTACTCCTGAGGCAGTGTCTAAAGAGGATGTCACCCAAATGTGCCATCATAGGCATCCAAACCTGCCACCCTAATACTTGATTGCTCATTTTGCCTTCTCAAACCTATTCTACAATTCATACCAAGCATCCCCACTGTAATCTCCATCTTGTCCTCCTGTGTCTGACTGTCCCCAACTGACTAAGTCACTTGAACCTCCCTTCTCCCCCTGACAGTTGTGACCTTATACCTCAAGGGTTGAGACCCAACATTCTATTCAAGTCTGCTCATTGACTTCAATTTCTTGTCACATCACTCTACTCACTCTGCTCAATAACTCCATACCCTCCTTGCATCTCTCTTGAGTATAATCCACTAGAAGTAAACCTTCTCTTACTTTAGAGCATGATCTACTAAGGAATTGACCTTGATGGTTCAATTCCCTAGCTCAATTCTCTACAATCTTATTCATCAAGCAACTATGCAGTTACTCTCAACTGCAACTGACTATAATTTGTTTCTTTTCCTCTTTCTCTCCATAATCAATATTGTACTTAATCAGTTAATTTATATTACACTTCAAGAGTCAATATTCTTCATACAGAGTGGTTATTTACACAACTCTTCACACTAATCACCTCAAATATCTTTTGCCCTTTAAATTGCTGGCAGTAACAATTATCTTCCTTTGTCTTACATGTGAACATACTTGACCCGCATTAGCTTTAAATCAAATATACATAGTGCTAGTTAAAGATTGAATACATTTTTTTCTGAACACATTCTACCATTGCAATAAAACCCGAGCTTGTGCTGTTTTACCGCATCCATCTACAGCACTCTAGCGATTCCATAGGTCATCTAAGCTATCAATATCCAAATTTTGCGTCGACAAAAGAGCCAATGTTGTATTTGAGTCGGGATTATCGCCCCGAAAATATTGATATTCCATTCCGTCACCGTGATGCAACTCTTGAACAGCTTGATCTTCAAAGTGGAGAAGTTTCAGATTTACCTTGGTGTAGTTAGGCCACGAAAGCTGATATGCCTTGTCAGACACGTAGAATTGGCGGTGGCTAACTGTGTAGATAAATTAAAGTTAATAATAAATACAATTGTTGGCTGCGTGGCATTTCTAATAAACCGCGCCGGATCTCAAAGACAAAGTTGTAGTGCCCAAGTTCCTTATGGACATTGTACCGTGCCGTCCCGTGTTGTTGCGGCATGGTGTAGTGAGCTATGGGGGTGTGTGGGTGATGACCAAATAGAGTCGGATTTTTTTCTTTCAAATTGGATCAATCATCCGTCTTCCGTCTCCCTCGTCCTCGATCCTCGTTCCCTCGTTGACCCGATCACATCCTCTCACAATGAGCTCGAATGTAAACATCCCATCCCAATCTTCCATCTCAGCGCCCACCCCTCAAAATACTCCCCTTACCACTGCGCCCATCTCCCATCAACTCTCTCGACCGACTGTCCCAGACATCCAAGAGGGTGACGATGAAGACGATGGGGAGGAACCACCTACATCCCCTAGCCCTGGTCACAATGTAGGAAGGGCAGGCGTTAGTGGACTTGGACCGGAGCAAACTGCGATTCTGACCCAACTTGTCCAGGGAAAGTTGAGCAGCCTCGTTGGGAAGAGTTCTGGCTACATTGAAAGTTTACCAGTCGAGGTGAAGAGGAACGTGGAGGGATTGAAGGGCATTCAGATTCAGTTCACCAAGTTGCAGAAGCAACATAAGATGGAGGTTCTCGAGTTGGAGCGGAAGGTGAACCCAGCCATATGTCTTATCGATTCTTCGCTAATATCTCTCTTTCTAGTACCTCGCTCTCTATAATCCCCTCTTCGACCGACGCTATGCCATCACATCGGGCGCCGCCGCACCGACAAGGGCGGAGGTCACCGCCGGTGAAGCTCAATCCCTGGAGGAGGACCCAGAATACGTTGCCCTCCCACCTACCTCACCCCCATTCACCCCCATCTCCCCCACCATCACATCGACTCCTGGCATCCCCCAGTTCTGGCTTACTGCCCTCCGCAACCACGTCGGTCTTTCCGATCTTATCACCGACCGTGATGCTGAAGCCCTCAAATACCTGACCGATATCCGCGTCTCATATCTGGAAGGTAACGAGGCTGGATTCAAGTTGACGTTCTTTTTTGAAGAGAATGAATTCTTCTCGGACAAGGAGCTTACCAAGACGTACGTGTACCGGGACGAGTTGGGCTACGAGGGCGACTTCGTGTTTGAGAAGGCGATTGGGTGCGAGATCAAGTGGAAGGAGGAGAAGGACTTGACAAAGAGCTTTGAGATTAAGAAGCAGAGGAACAAAAGTTAGTCACTGCGTCGTCTTCTCTGTGGTGCAGACGTCCCTGACCCCTTATTTGCAGATACGAACCGCACGCGTCTCATCCGCAAAGCACACCCTACCGAGTCCTTTTTCAACTTCTTCAGTCCACCCACCCCTCCAGATGAGGATGCCATCGAGAACGGTGAAGTCAATGATGACGAGTTGGAAGATATCGAGGAGAGACTCGAGTTAGATTTCCAGATTGGCGAGGACTTCAAGGAGAGGGCAAGTAAACATATTTTTTGTCATACAGCTGTCGCTCATGTCGCCCGCAGATCATTCCCCGTGCCGTCGATTACTTCACTGGCAAGGCTCTCGAGTACGAGGACATCGGCATGGACGATGAGGACGATGATGATGAGTTCGACGAGGACGATGAAGACGAGGACGATGAGGAAGAGGATAGCGATGACGAGGTAAGCTTGTCTCTGTGATTCCCATTCCAAGGCCCTTTTCGCATTCTCCTCTGGCTGGATACGCTGACATCCATTCTACAGGAGCATGACGCACATGCCCATGCACGTAAACCTCCTCGGCGTACCGGGGGGGAGCCGGGCGCTGCGACCGTCGACCCAAAGGAAGACTGCAAGCAGCAGTAGATGCTCGGCATTATGTGCGTATTGGCTGCGAGCCAGCGGGAGAAAAGAGCATATGACCCGTATATATAAAAGGACGTAGTTTGTCCCTCTCAGAATTTTTCTCCGTCTTCCGTGTTCTCGATTCTCAATCTCTTCCCACAAGCTCGCTCCTATCACCCCCATTTTAGTTCGCGTGGTTTCTCGTACATGATCTCCCCCGTCTATCTGCCCATCTACCCCCTCGCTGTCGTGTGCCACCACGTGGCATTCTCCCCATCATCCATATGTTTGTCTCTCTCTTTTAATAATTAACCCAGCATGGTTTTCCACTTTCCCATTTCACGCGGTGATGTTTTTGACGTGCTCGTGGTCGGTCTGGTTAATGATCTCAAACTTAACAATGTTTGTTCCGTTGGTTGGGAACTAATCATTTGATTCAATCGTGGCATGTGTTGTATGTGAACCTTCCTGGTGTTCTTGGTTTGTCTCCACAGTTGAGGCCGCATCCATGAAAGTCAACTAAACTAAACATACACATGTCCAAGATCGGCCGTCAAGTTGACATGTATGATAAATGGAGAAATTGGGATTATTCCGGACTTAAGTAGACAATGGGGTGTGAGACCATGAGGCAGATAAACCGCGTCTAAGTTTTGTACTTTGCCTGTCGAACTATAAATGGACTTCCACTTGCATCGTTTTGATGATTTGTGTTTTTTTCCACACGATCGGATGGCAAGTAAATATTGCCCAACTTGAAAGTATACGGCGGACCCCTCAGATTACAACTAATTGCTACTAGATACACAAATTGAAGCACAACGAATGGGGAAATGACACAAAACTTCCGGTCTCCGGGATAAATGGCGTAACAGCAACATTTCAACATCACATCCGCTGTGAGCTGCAGAGTAAAGTGCGACCTCAACGTTAACGGCTATGCAACACTAATAAGTCCAGTTGCAATTAATTACAAAGACCTGATGGTCACTGTACGGCTGATTTGGGTATTTATTCCACCATAACTGCATGTTGGTTTTAAGGTGTGGTGAAACTTCCTGGTGATTCTGGTCAAGGTTGTGCAGGGTTGCACCCGCGGTGTCTTTTGTGCCATTTAGGTTGCTTTCTTCTTAGCATTGGTGTTATTAATAATGCAATTGTGGTTTCGTTTCCTCATTCTACCATCTGTCTGCAACAGATATTAGTCGTCGGGTACCTGAAAATCACCGCCCAGCCCCTGACCCTCGCGCTTGCCAGGCACAAGATGATTAGGCTGCAGCCTGTGTGGACTCCTCGTCGCCATCTGACAATTCAAGCTCGAGAAAACCCCTTGGAACTTATCTTGGTAGAGTTGGATATATTGTGAGTCTCATCTATGAACACGCACAGGCATACAGAGGCCGCAAGACTAATATTATACATTAGGATGTTAAACATGTAGATCTCCAACCTTGGCAATACGTGGCGAGGAAAAGGGTACGAGTCTGCATCGCTTAGAACTGTCCAAAGTGTCCAATAAATTTTCGCAAATAAATATCACAATTAAAACAGTTCCAACATTAAAGGACTCCGAGTCGCTCATACCTCGCGCCAGGATGAAAACTTTCATAGACCGTTCTGGCGGCCATGGAGTGGCATGTATTACAATGGGAACGTATGTTTTGCGTGGACATATTAATGTTCGGGCTTAAGTCATTCGGAAATTCATCGTGGTCATCTTGAACAAATCCACGGCAGCAACGAAGACTCGGTAGTGGAGACGTAAAATATAATTTGGGTACTAATTTTGTCTGAACTACTCCTTCTGGCAAAAACATGAGGGGGGCCCTGAACACGATTTGAACAGTTCTTGCCAATGTGTAACGATAATATCTATGTTAGCCAATCCGCGAAGAAGATTGAAGGGCAGCACAAGGATTGCCGTGCAGATTGTATATACAATGTAAGTCTCTCGTTTCAGATACAAATAGCGGGAACAAAGGTTTAATTACGCGATGTTGTGCAGTTTAATTTAATTTTCTATAATAGACCTGCTAACTACGTAAGAAACGCTCACAGAGTATCTGAAATGCAGTAATATGACGTATTCCACTTATAGTTCCACCTCCTACATTGTCAAATTCATGGCCCGCGTGTTTTTTCTGTTTCTACATGATTCATCTTAGTCAGATCCTTTTCTACTTCACCTCTTTCTTCTTCTCTAAATCGCTCCTGCGTCACCCTACTACACCGTCCGAGCTTTCAGACATGGCCAACAGCTCTCATTTCAACCGCTATATTCCAGAAGTTAATTCCGAATGACGCCTTGAGAGGGGGTGGTACGTATTATGCACTGGTACGTATATCAATAGCGCGATGTTTAGGCCAAGACTACTATACACTAGTGGAGGAACGCAAAAAACGCAGACTAAACAACATCTCTGTCAACCGTGTTGAAAAAATATCGCCATTCCCCTATGACTTGCGTATGTTCCCTGGTCATTTATTCACAGATCTGGATCACTCACGATTTGACAGATCCTTTCCACCTTCGACCGCTACGCCAATGCCTGTCCTCTATAGTGTCATGTTTCTCAGAATATTCCAGCTGATTTACATTTCTTTCAAAAATTCTTGGGATTAAGAGGAGCCTTCGAACAATGGCGCGTGGACTTAGGTTACCATTTATCCTTACTACAGGCAAATCCCACAAAACATAAGCACCCATCTTATGCTAGTCATTCCCTACCAGTTCAGTCGCAACTATCTACAGGGTTCGTGTGGTGTGGTATTTTATTTAAGCTCTCCAACTTGAGCATAAAAGTCACAGACATCACATTATCCGCTTGGAGAGGGATTTATCTTTTATTTAGCCAGTTCTCCGGTTGCAGGGCCTACCAGTGCGGGTCCTCAAACCAATCAGTAAATTGGTTTTTGATCCGGACGGCTCCAGGAGGAAGTCACCACATTCTAGGGGGCTCGTGTGGAGCGTCTGAAGCAGCCAGAATAGCCTACCAGCGCTTAAAACTATTTACTGATGGGTGAAATTACACAGTTCATTGTACTCACTTGACGGTTCCGGCGGAGTAGGTTCGTGCACAGATGATGTCACGAGATGAACAAGGAATAGTAACATAGACACCAGCACGCCGCAAGACCAGGAGTATTTCACCCCCCAATTCCAAACCTACGTCGTTAATGCGCCTCAATAAATTGATTTGGACATACTGGCGTATCCTGTGTGAATGTCAGGAGGGAAGTCTCAAAATATCCTACGCTTTCCATAATGAGCCTCAAGAAGGCGGCAAGGATTTAATGCCCGCTTGTGTATTCATAATGAATTGGTAATACATGCGCTCGCACCTCAAACTCTTCTTCTGGACACCATGTATCCAACCGATCCTGGACCGTTAGAGTACAAAGGATCGGATGACCGACCGCTGGACGATGACGCCGCGATTCTCAAACAGCTCGGTCTCCGACATGAATTACGAAGGGAATTTACAAAATTCAGTTCGATATCGCTTGGTATGGCCGTTTTGGGGTGAGTCTCGCTGTTTTTTTTTTGTATCTAATGTAGTACTTGTATCAATATTTACAATCTATTCAAGCTGCGCACAGAGTATCGCAGCGACCGCCAATATTCCCCTTCTTCTCGGAGGACCTGCGACGTTGGTTTGGTCCTGGGCAATTGGGTCAGTTGGGTGTATGGCTATGGCAAGTTCTGTTGCAGGTAAGACCTTCCTCCTACTGTTACATGAACAGAACGCTTCCCTTCTTTGACCTCAGAGCTCGTTTCTGCGTATCCAACTGCTGGAAGTGTCTATACCGCAACCGCTTTTGTATATCCTAGTAAATACAGGTCAAGCATTACATTTATTACAGGATGGTATGTTCTCGCATACTATATAACTTAAGTGACTTGACGGGTTTTTCAGGGTGAACCTAGTCGGACAAATAGCTGCTCCAGCCTCAGGGGCATTCGCGGTGTATGTGAACCATTATCAGCTATTGCGTATTCACAAACTATGTCTATCTACTCCGCTCCGTTTACTTCCAGGTCACAGATGATTTACGCAACAGTAACGATCGGAACCAATGGATCCTTCGTTCCCTCCAAGGGTCAAACAATGGGACTATTCGTCGGATTGAATATACTTGTTGGAATTTTCAGTACTTTTCCGACTCTCTTTCAACATCGCATTGCCAGTATTTATGGCATGTCCATCCTTATTATTAGATCATACTTTATTAAATTTGATCCGTGTACAGTGTACGCTACGTTGGTGGCGGCCTTTGCAGTCATAATTGGCATACCAACTGGGGGAAGAGGTCATTTAGCCTCTGCAGATTTTGTGTGGACAAGGGTGTGTGAGGATAGTACTAAGAAGGTATGCGCATAATTATCCCCCTTTCATAGATCATCGATAATTCGGGATGGAATAATCGTGGATTTGCATTCTTCCTGGGATTATACAGTGTACAATGGGTATTGGTACGTTAGGAAATCACGCTATCTGTACCGTATCTTAAATATTTCTCAAAGACAGGTTATGACGCCTGTGCTCGTGAGTCCACCTTTCCTTCGGAACCGTCAGGATCCTCATTGATCAACGACATACCAGATATGTCGGAAGAGACAAAACACCCCGCAGTTGTGGCGCCCGTCGCTATCACACTATCTGTGGCCATAACAGCCGTGGTCGGATTCTTCGTCAATGTCTCGCTTTGTTACGGTATTCGTGACCTTAATTCACTCCCTGGTCCCACGGGTCTTGTCTTCTCGCAGGTTGAATTTTATAATCCACTTGGTTTAAACGATTCTCTCCAACCTATAGTTTTAGATTTTGTGGGACAATCTGGGGGGAGGCGGTGCTATTTTCGTAATGAGTCTTATTATCACCCCGTTATTATTAGGGGTGGGAGCTGTCCAGCTGGTGACCGTAAGAGGTAACGTGGAAATAGTCGAATGGAGCTTTATTAATGACGAATTTGATAGCTATTTATGCATTATCGAGAGATGTATGCACTCTTATTACTATCATAAAACGAAACCTTAACTGAAACCTTTTAATCGATAGAATGGCCTTCCAGACGGGAAGCTCCTCTCCAAAGTATGGAAGGTTACACAGACGCCTGTTAATGCTCTCATTTTCGTCGTCATTATATCTATCCTTTTTGGACTACTCTCATTTGCATCATCTGTTGCAGTATGTATGATTCAATGTCACCGTTCCCTGAGTGTAACGGAAAAGAACTAATAATCAATGTTGTACCCAGGTTAATGCTATATTCAGGCAAGTATATTGCATTCAATTACTAGTTTTGGTTCATCTACGGTCAAATGATTCACCACTTCGAACAGCATTCCAGCGGTTGCATTGGACTTGTCATATGCCGTATGTATTTGGACATTAAACTATCGTTAAACAAGGGTCTAAAGTTCAGATTAGATTCCTGTCTTCGGGAAGGTATTAATCCATTTCCAGTCAAACCCTGACACAGAGTTCACCCCCGGCCCATTCCATATGGGAAAATGGGGATATTATGTGAATATGTACGCCATATCATGGTGAGTCTCTACGCTCCTAGAGGGTGTAATACGATGTCGATCTGTGGTTATGCAATGGAGGACAATTTTTCAAACAGGGTGGGCAGAATTTACTGATTTTCATAATGAACATTGCATAAAGAACGGCTCAATGCTCCAGCATCCTGATAATGCCTCAAGTTTTCCCAGTGACTACAACGAATATGAACTACAGTAAGTCTATGCGCCTACACCAATCCATTTCTCTTCATCATTTGACCATGTTCTAATATGTATTACCATTTCCACATCAGCAGGACCAATTGTTGGTGGTGTCGTGGGTGCATCCTGGTTGTGGTATACATTATATTGGGTAAGAATCCTCAAATATTCTAATGGGTTACTATACATATGACATAGAATAAACACTATGTCGGACCGAGGATATCTATGGTAAACATTCAAGAAAAGGAGATACACATCAGTAAATAGTTAAAAGAGAATGGAATGGAAAAATATCTTTCCCGATGTATGTAGTCAATATTAAATCAAACATTAGTCGGAATGACTTCTCGCTCTTACATTGAACACTCGCCCTCACATGTTCTAGTCCGGAAAGATGTGCTACGGCGACCCATATGCAACTTTGATGACAGAAAAAGAACCAAGTAAGTTGCTCTATCACAAGCTCCAATACGTGTACCGTAGAAATTCAGAGAGTTGGAACTGCATCTCAACACGGCGAGCAAGGCCCAGCAAGAGTGAGTCGGGTTTTGGGGCGTAATAAAATCGATTCAAAAGCATTTGGAAGACACCAGGGAAACGGCAACAGTACAAGTCAATTACTACTTACATTAAACAATAGTCTAAAGAAATATCTGATAGACGGTTTGATTCCAGGGCGAGAGACACCCTCAGTACCATGTTTCTCCCCCATTGATGCATCCAAGGATAGAATTAAAATACCAATGTCGAGAGTAGTCAACTTCTTCTATAATAGCGGTTGTGTCAATAGAAAGACTTTAAAGGGGAATAACATAGTGCAGATAATGCATAAGCACTACCTGCCATGTTGCGTCATTGAATCTTGCGCCACTGGCCAGAGATGGAGTGTATATCGGGTTCTGAGCAATTATAAGGTGAGGTTAGGTGCGTCACCCAGTCTCTGATGAATGCGCTCAGTAATAGATAACGGATAAGTAGGAAATCACAGCAAAGAGAGAATACTCACTAAAAACAATAATGGACAAGATGGAGGTAGAATGGGAGATGGGAGGTGCCGTGTTGATTACACTAATCAACATCTCCTTAGTTACGTAATTAGGAGTGCAATAAATGAAGAAGTACCGCCCGCAAAAATACCGATGTCGGGCACAAGAGGAGAACGTCACATAGCTCCATCACCGGAATCAACGCAAGCCGCACAAGGAAGGCCGTGAGCATTTTTATGACTATACAATGCCCTATAAATTATCTCTGTTCTAACAGTCGCGACGCTGGAATCGAAACTGGGCATTAATGATGGTGTACATCATTTCTTCGCCCTGCAAGTGCATATTCATACAGAACTCCTCAATGATAAATAAAGGGGATTTCAAACCTAATAACATTATATATGCAAATTGAGGCGATCGTGGAGAGATGGAGCGAGCCTCTTAGGATAGGGTGAGTACACGTAGATGTAACTAAGCGAAAAACATGGGACGTGGCGCGACAAAAAGGCGACATTCTTCTCCTGCTGCACGAAAGAGAGAACCACCCTGTGAGGCTTAAGTAGTCTCAGCATCATGTGAGATAATCAATTGCAGCTATCCCGTGTGCCGCCGACCTCAATGACGAATCAGATAAATATTTAAATATTTAATGGGAAGCTCAGATGTCCATGCCACCTTTGTCATGGCATGCATTGTCGCATGAGGGACGAAGCAGAATCATATGTGGATACCGTGTGGATGCTGACCCCCATCAGGATTTGGGAATGTCTACACCCATTATGTAGACTTCCTAGCCTCCCTAGCCTCCCTAGATCTATAGTAAGCTTTTATACCGACAAGTAAATAGGGATCTCACGAAAGTAGTGTGTCTAGCCCAGTCTAGCCGAGCTAGCTAGCTCTCCTAGATGACTCTAGACAATATAGACGGCATACTTACTGATCTTCCCACTTTCCTGATGCCCTCCCCTGGACAGGATATACATTCTGAGATGCATGCGCAATTACGAGATGACAGACCATAATGCCGCTCCATTCAATAGCTAATTCAGGAGATGTCAATTATCTGCGAGTCAAGAGAGGGCTCTGTCGCTTGGCCAGTACCTCTCTGGGTAGGTCAGTCATGTACTAGACTACTGCACAATAAAATTTTAGTAATGCACCGAGGTTCACGACAAGTGACATGCAGGCTGCAGTTGGACTGAGTCTGCAACATATAAATTGTGAGACTGGACATGTAAAGCCGACATTGGATAAAGTGGGATGAGACATAGCTGGTCAGGGTGAAAATAATGTATCCAGACTGATTTGATTGGGACTGAAATATATTCTGCATACTGTAGCTACCACCTAACATTCATTACAGTTAAAGGAATACTTCTCACTTAACAAAGCAGCCCTTTCCTCATGCTGGCAAGAAAGACAAGACCAACTTTGATATACACCACACTGCACATAATCATCAGTAATACCACTCTTTAATAAGTAGGTTATGAGACCTTTTGGGTGATGAATAACTAGGTTACTCTCATTGTCTGATTTAATTGAATTAAATGTATTAGATGGTTGTTTCACTGGAATTGGAACAAGACCACCATCTGTCTCAGATTATAGGACTGATAGAACATGCCTCTGAAGAGACTTGTGTTGTTTTGATAAGGCAGGAGATGTGAAATGAATATACTTGAGTGCTGAAGCAGTATTTTTGATCTCAGTAGCCTTATAATCATGCAAATACTGAAATGGATATGAGAGGCCTGATCTTTCTTCAGGAGGTATACAGGAGGAGTTATCAGTGATGAGTCTTTATACTAAACTAGAGTAAAGACAAAATACAAAATTGGAACAAAAGGAATAGAATGAACATAACTAGAACAAAGGAACTAACATGGAAACAAAAGATAAACTGAAAGTGGATGCCCAAGAGACCAAGTGACTGGGTAGACACAATGGGAACCAAAGGCAAGTGTAGTCAGAATCTGGGTTCAGCACAGGAATAAGATGTAAATGGGTTTTAAAATGGGAATCACATGATAGGTGAGGATTAGGGACACCATCAGAGATGCCATATTTGTGTTAAACTTGTGGCTTATGGGTGGGTATCCCATGGATGTTCTGGGATAGGTAGGACTTAGCTTCAGCTTATATGCTGCATCCTTGCACAATTGTTGAGTCTGATTTCAGATGGAAGGACATGGGAGACCTGTGGGGTCCAGGAATACACAAAAAGGTAGAGATGGGAAGGGAAACCTGGGACTGTGGGAATATGCTATGTATCAGTCAGAGGACCCACAGGTTCTGGGAATACACTGGTGTAAAGTTACTAGGACAAATAGATATAAGACTCTTAATCTTAAGGTTGTGGGTTTACCCCAGTGTGGGGCTCCAATATGTAAGACTTGACAATGAGTTATTACTTGAAGGAACAAGATTGTGTGGTGACAAATTTGGACTGATAAGATAACCTGTTGATGGAAAGGGGTGGGGTATATGTTGCTACACAGTGGACACAAATAAAAAGTGTTGATATTACTAAGCTACTGTACAGGACTATATCATTTAGCATGAAATATACTGGTGACCCACAGGTGTCATCACATTGAGATTACTACCAAATGGCTGGAATTTTAACAGATAGGCCATACAGGGTGGAGAGATGCAGGGGATCTGGAGGAGCAGCAGGGTGCGGTGAGGTTGCTGGATAGTTGGGGGAGTTCAAGCTGAATTTGTTGCAGTATGTGAGGAAGATTGTGGATGAGGGGTTTGGAGGCAAGGTGGAGGAGCTTATTGAAATGTTTTTTAGGCCAATTTATTGAAGAGTGGGTTGTTGTGTTGTGTTGTGGATAGTTTCGAAGAATTGGTGAGATGTCATTGCTGATTTCTCTGTTTTTGGGAAGAGGCAATGACACAAACTTGAGGCATCCCAAGGTTTTTGGAGTTGGAGAATCTTCCAAAAATTCTACTATTTGGCCAAATTTTCTAGGAATTCTTTGAACTGATAAATGTTTTGAAAATTTCAAGTTTTAGTAGGATTTTCCAAAGTGGAAAATCATATCTGAAAACTTTAAATATTTGTATCAAAAAAATCTGACTGCTGATGTTTCCTCAGATTTTGTGATACAAATATTTAAAGTTTTTAGATATGATTTTCCACTTTGGGAAATTCTACTAAAACTTAAAATTTTCAAACAATTTATCAGCTCTAATAATTCTTAGAAAATTTGGCCAAATTTTCACTGCTGGGCTGATCCCCTGTAGGGGACATTCAAAATCCTTCTCAGTGAGGTGAAATTTAAGAAATGGATTTTGTTTTCCACAAAATTTCAAATTGATTTCCTTATAAGGAAATTAATAGAATATTGCAGTGCACAAAATCCATTTCTTAAATTCTAACAAATTTTGACATCTCTGCAAAAGGATTTTGTGGTGCTCCAAAAGTGGTTCACCCCAGCAGTGATTAGGATTTTTGAAAGGTTTTCAAACTCCAAAAACCTTGGGATGCCTCCAGTGACAAGGAGGAAAAGATGGGACCTGATGGTTGTGACTATGTCCATTACAGCTCTACATATTATTCACAGCTTTAATGTGTGTGGTTGCTGTAAAAACAGCACGATAATACTATATATATATGAGAGTGGTATGCTGACTCTGTATGTGTGAAAGTGCCGTCATCCTATATGGCCAATAATAAATCTTTTTCTATTGAAATCTTCTAACCATGGCATATTTCTATGTCTGAAAAGACCCCGACCCCAATTCCAAAAACAACCATATTCAAACATCGTCACAACGTGGGGCACCACAAACAACCAGTTAAGACGTTGTACTGGGAAGATGTACCAATGTAGTGTTCGAGGTCCCTTTGGAACAGCTTCCTCATACACTGACCAGCCCAACCAGCACGAGCGGCTAAAGTATTCTCAGGAAGCTGTCTAGTCTCGCTTTCCACAGGAATACTTCCGCAGCACAGCAGCTTGCTGATGCCATATCACTGGCAGAGACAGAGAAGAGGGCTGGCCCGCGGGACCATAAATAGGAGAGGTACCGGTTTCCAGACGATACTTCACAAAGAAACACCACACAATCAGAGTCTTATATCAAATATAGATGTAAGAATATCCGAAAAAGTAACAAAGCGTCATGTGAAGATAAATTGTCATGAATCAAGAAACAACAACCGACTGGCCATTAAGCGTCGCTAACGAGAACCTGCAAGTATATTTACATATTTCCGGGTCATTGCACTATAGTAAGAAATCCAAAAAAGTGAATTACCTTTCTCTCACGCTGTGATGCTTTCGCAGGATATTTGTCATTGAAGATGTCATCAAGTTCCTGTGGATTAGAATGGACATGTGACAAATCCCAATCAACCCCACATAATACTCACCTCAAGCGTTCTCCCTACGGTCTCAACGCAAAGAAAATACCACAGTATAGTTTCTGTGAGATCCACCAATACGAATACCAACTAGGGTTTTCTGAGGAGGATACGAACATAATAGTGCATATCTTACAATAAAGCGCCACTATATAGCCCAGGAGATCCCGGTCAGCGGGGAAGGATCGATGAGAAATTGCTTTCTAACCTGCAGGTTTGCGAGACCGAGAGGGGTGGTATATAGGGTAATAAAACTCCCGAGATTATAGATAAATGTCTAGAATCCGTGTTAGACAACTTGACTTCTTCGAGTAGCAGCGCTGGGAGGTAGGTGTGCCTACCCTCAGAGTCATGCCTTTTGCACGCGCAGTTGTTTCCAAGCATTCAACACAATATAACGTTTCTATGACAATTGGGTCAACAAACTACATTGCGGCAGATGTGTAGAGTCCGTGACTCACGCGAAGGAGCGTAAGTAAAGGAAAAAACAGCCTATGTTACCACAATTAATGTATGATTTGAATTTTAGGTAGGACTACGTACGATAAAGAGGAAGAAAGCAGATGCAGCAGCGTTACCAACTGAATAAATAACAATCAATGACTAATCCTGCGACTAAGTATGAAGAGAGAAGAAAAACCTCGTGAATCCTTATACCCATCCCCGTCTACAAGGCGCATTTCATTAGACATCAAAGAGATAAATAATGCCAGCTAACGGGATACATACATGATGCCCACTGCGCGCTGAAACCAGCATTTAGTGCGAGACTTATGGTACACCCTAGAGTTCCGTAAACGAGCACTAGTTGTGTTTAGCAGCACGTCGGGTATGGTTGATAACCCTAATCGACTCACATTTTCTTCTGGGTAACATGTCTCAAGCCGTGCAGGTCAGTCCAACCAGTTCGAAAAACTTGTCTTCCTGAGGGACTTACCCGCCAGAGCGGCCGAGATAGATCCAGTAAGACAACCGATACAAACAGTAACCATGTTCATTGCGAATAGCAATCTCGCTTTTGATTGATTTAAATAGGATATAATGGAGATAAATAGGAAAAGCACAATTAAATCCGAGGGCTTGAAAAATCTAAGTACAAGAAAGTTCAGCTCGTGTATATGTTACAACCAATGATTGCCGACGTACTTGGAAATTATACACTCCTATGAAAAAACCATTTAGAGAGACATGAATTTCATTATCTATGCCATCTATGCCACATACCTAATGCAGAACCACTGCACTGCACTAGAAATATTGTTATAAACTCTGTGAAGAGTCATCATACTTCCACTTACCAAAAAGTCCCATCATGACAACCATGAGAGACCGCCACCGTGCATTGCGTGTTTTGAATCTTATGAAGTTATGTCAGTATATCCTGTCCATCAATAACTTATATATAATTTCACAGTGGTCTGAAGTCCCACCAATGCTGGTCATAGCACGAATTTCGATCAGAATACTTGTAGAAGAACTGGGCAGATGAAGGCAAGTACCTGATGAACCTCACCGAGGTTGAGCTTAGACTTGAATTCAGATATCTCTAACGCAACCATTGCATCATTCGGGTCCTATAAAAAGTCGCGCTAAGTGAGTGCTCGACGATTAACAGAGGGGGGCCATTACATTATTGCCTGATTGAATTCAGCTGAAAGGTTAATCAAAGTACGAAGAACGGCACTACCGTGATACCGGATGAGAATTTTGTGAGCCTGTTCTTCTCTCCCGTGTATGTACAACCATCTGTGGACTTGTTGAGAATAAGCATGGCTGGGAATACGCTACTGACCTTGGGCTTTCTGGCTATTATTTCCATCATTGTGAGTTAGTTGGGATTAAACCCCAGTCCTCCTGAAGTACGTACAACGAACCACACCACGAATACCACAATTGAGGGAGGGACAATCTAACAGAATCAGCCATCCCTTTTCAGAGGCGACATCCATGAGGAATACTCACCTGAATAATGAGCGGAATTCTCCACGACCAATTGGTCGTCATGATTGATGTACCCCACACCTGAACGGAATCTGAGTATCCTATCACCAGTTTGAACCACAATATCTCACTATTGAGGCAGCAATGAGGTATCCGACAATTGAACCACTGAAGAAAATAACCAGGGGTGAAGCAAGTAATTTACTGTACAACAAGCTACTTACATTTGATAGAAACCCGTCATCCGCCCCTTCCACTAGTGAAACGATAAGCGACTGCCACGCTAAGATGGAAATGAGTGAGGTCACCTGGAACGGGGCTATCTCAATGCAGTATGTCGGTGCCGAAATATCTGAAAAAGAGACACCAGTCCCGAGTAGAAATCGCCCCACCAAGAATTGATCCCGTGTACGTGAAGTGACCAAAACCGCAGTTGCGAGAATGATAATAATGCTCCCTGATGAGCTTCAGGGTCAACATTGGAAAACATTGGGCACAAATGAAATAAACTCGATTTACCTGCAAACATCGCTGCACGACGTCCCCACCTGTCGCATACCACAGACGCACCAAGTGCTCCAGACATCTGACCCACCGCGTAAAGGGAGAACATTATTCCTGTCGCATGAGCAGAATTTCCAGCATTGAATCTATCCTTGAATCTATATAGCAACGATGGATATCAGGTTTGCCAGAAGGCGGGATCTACTCACGGTTGCATCCCGTTGATGCCTAGAGAATTCCGAATGAAAAAGTGGCGTTATTATATAAAAATCAACGCCGGAGAAATGAGTTCACCAGTCATCACACTTGATATACGGATTATAGGTTACACTGTCTCACAGTTTATGGGGGCGACACACCTTGAGTCGTATCCGCCACTGAGAAATAGTGAGAAATAGTGCGGGTTGGGCGAGCCATTACATACCTAAATGCGCACAGGGCCGTCATAACTATCAATGCGTACAGCACAAGGCTTTGTTTCGACAGTGGATCCAGTTTGCCTTCAACGACGACACCATCATTGCTTATAATCTGACAATGGATCATATACCTGAACCAAACAACACACCTTGAGGAGCCTCCGGTATTTTGATTGCATTGTTGGGATGGGCGTGGTCGCCATTTACAACGGGAGCATCGCGACGCACGATATGATCCCATGTTTCGTTTTTAGAAGTCTTATCATCTTCAGAGGGGGTTGATCGAACTATTTCCATACTATCCTTGCGGGTATAGTGACGTTTTAGAGATTATAAACAACGGATTGACAAGAAAGTTGACGTGACCGCACAACAGGACATGGACTCCACGCAGAGATGTATCCTACCGCACTACACGAGTTTTTGTCAACCAAGCGGAGATGGCTCCAGGCCCTAACCTGACACGAAAATATACAAGAAAAAACATTTGGTTCTTCAGAGACATGCTTCTGACACTGCTGTAAGGGGTGGAGTCCCGAACAGCGGGGATGGATGTATGGTCGGAGGCTGAAAAAAATGATTTTTATTTTTCAGATGAAAATCTGAGTGGATATCTGATTTTAGATTGTCTACCCGCACCGTTTGTCACAATCACTAGGATAACCCTCTCCAAAAAAATTTAGGATCCTTAGTAGAACCTTATTTTATTTAAACTCAATAATCATCCATTGAATCCTTACAAGAGTTAAAATTGGTTGGGGACCTTTTGAGGATCCGAAAGTTCATTGGATTCTAAACCCTGCAGTCACATGGATCCTTAACCGATTTTAATTGGGTTATGGATCTTTTAAGGATCAAAAAGGTTTGTCGGATTCTAAACCCACCAATCACATGTTGGATCCGTAACCGGCTTTAATTAGATTAATGATCCGACGAGTGACTGGTGAAGTTTATAAAATAAGCCTCTCCTGAGGATCTTGGAGCGGACTAATTCCGTTAGTACGTGTTCTTTGTAATGGGAATGTTTCCCCTTTTAAGTTCCGCCATTTTGGGCCGCCTTTTGGGCCGCCTTTTGTCTCTTGCCACCATCGTCTGAGTGGCCGGCCCTCAAGGATTGCACAGGCTTTCCTTGAGTAATTTTCTTTTTCCCGCCATCCCACCCTTGCCTGCTCCTTTATTATCCTTAGGGTTTAGGGTTACAAAGAACCGCATGATCAGGCACAAGGGCGCTACTTAACAATCAATTGGCGGAACAATGAGTGGTTGATGGGAGAGGTTGGTGATGATGTATGTGGTAATGTGGCCAGGCTTACAGCAGTCTCAATTTGCGCTCGTCTAAGTCACAAACTTCAGATTTTGCGGAAAGTGAACAGATAGCTCTTTCGATCAGAAATATTATATTATATTACAGGTCTTTTCAAAGAAAAACAGACAAAATTGTCACTGACCGCAAAAAACAATCCGCGTCGATACGGTGGTCACTACTCTTAGCCAGTACGTGGCATGCTTGTGTAAGGTTTTTTGGGAAAAGGATAAGTAATTGCTTAATCCTTCCGTTGAGCTACTTAGCGAGGATTCTAAGAATAGAATAGGAGTAGTTCTCGTATTTGGAGTAGAAAAATACATGATTTGAAAATTTATTGATACCATCTACTCAGAAAATAAACGTTAGTGGGCTTTCCGGAAATAACAAATAGTCATACCTATATTTGAAAAGACTCCATAGACGCATCATATGACCAGTAAAGTCGTTTGGGTTTAGCCGCTAGAGGAGCCAGCTATGATCCGCTTTGTCCTTTTTTCTTTTCCTTTTGACTTATATCTTCCTCTCTCGGCGAAACCTCGGACCTCCTTTGATAAGGACACGCCTCTTCTTCCAATAGAACAAACAGATGCGTCAAGCCCATTCCACCAGTAGTGTAGATGTCGTAAAATCGTATCTATTCCATCCATTTACTATCATTTGCAATAATCGCCCGGGGAGGGGGCCAAGTTAAAATTAGTGATTGGCAAGCCCGGCCGACAACCTGGGCCTGCCAATATCTCAGCCAGGCATTAAGAGACGGCTTGGACTGGCTCAGCCGGGCTTGGGCCCAGCCTGCGGGTAAAAATGGCACAAGATGGCATTTGGAAACTTGTAGTCTACTAATAAAATAACATAAACTTCTCAAAAATATTATGTATGTATATTACACACAAATTTCCTCTTCATCAGAGGTCAAAGGGGCTGAACAGAAATTGAACTGGTCGCTTACATTATATAGAAAATCTGGACCATGCGGTACCGGGCCGCTAGCAGGCCGCCGCCTGGCGGCCCGGCTTGGGCTTAAAATATCCCAGCCGGGCCCAGAGTGGACGGCCTAAGTACTACTCGGCTCAGCCGGCCCACGGCCTGAGGCCGGGCCTTGCCAATCACTAGTTGGAATAGCGGCTTGGTCCGAATTACACAGCAATCTGCAAGCGATTAATGGTAAGTTTTAAAAATGAAATTGTGGGTAAATGGAATTTATCCATTAACCTATCTATCTAGGGTCCCTTATGGGGGTAAAGGTATAGGAACAGAATGTGAACGAAACAATCCAACAGGGTTTCACAATTTTAACGTTGAAACTCCCTTGACCACAGAACATGACGATTCAAAAAGACGTTAGATATCTTCTCTGAACACCTCGACAATTTCCAATCAATAATCAGCCCTCACCAATATCATCAAGATGTCAACAAGAAATGTTCATGTGGTGCCGAGACCACCTCATATCGATGTGAGGGATACTTTTGATCTCCCCATGCTTTTCAAGTCTTGCATCACTTTGGTTCGTCTCAAGGCTCCATTCCACCACGTTGGAAAATGGAGTGTTGCCGACTTCAGTAGCACCCCCTCAATGCTTCGCTTTGCCTAGGACCTGGTGGTGACATGCATGGGCACTGACTCCCGGGTCCTAGCGGCGATACTGTTGTCATTCACACCAAAGCAACCCACGAAGTCATCTAAATATTCAATGGCCCTTCAGCTGGCCCAGTTCCGGGTATGAAGGTATTTCAAGCTACAATAACAGATCCAAAGACTGTCTTCACCCTCGATACCCTTAGCGACTTCTATTATAGTCTGACGTCAAAGAAATTGGACATGGGGATTTTGTGGACGCCCGCTGAAAGCACACCAATCTTGCATTCTTTCAAAGTACCTGTGTATATGCATGTCACTCTGAAGACTGGGTAGTACTTACATTGTCTTATAATTGTTACGAGGAATTCACCTGATCTCCAACGCATTCCGCTCATCTTCCAACTTAGAATGGCCGGGCCCTCCGAATATACCATATTGAGGTTTGGTTAGAGAGTTAGGGTACAGATAAGGGTATCTATATTCAGGTTAATTCCAGTGTAACATCTTTCATCTGATTAGTATTTTAAGATAGGATTGAATTTGGTTTGTATGTAGTAATTGATTCATTGTTGACGGGTAAGATTAATCCCACGACCTGCGGCAGGCCATACGTTTAATGGCCAGAATCATAATGCGGGTGAAAATGCGCAGCTCTGTTGTTTGATCAATAGTTCGGGGGAAAATTCGTCAAAAATTTCCATTCCAGATATAATCCTGGGAGAGGGGGATGAGATTATACCATTTTGTCCGGATCAAAAGGTTTAACATTAGTTATTTTGAAATCTGCCCTATGTGTGATTATCAGTGGTCCTATGCCGTCGCCCAGGCCAATAAGACAACTTTCCATTGACCTGAAAGCTTCTGATATTGGGTCGGTATGTCTCAGAAGACCCCAGCCTGTCGCTAGTTCTTTCAGAAGTCCTCTACCCTGGTGCAATGACTGAAAACAACATCAAAATAAAATTTTACTTAAAATGTTCCATCGTATATTGCATGTCCATGCCTCCACAGGAAACCAGGTAGGGCGCGTTAATCGGGAGATGTACTAGTAGCCTTCAATGTCCCTTTGCACCAGCTTCCCGATACACTGACCAGTTGGCCACCACACGCCGCCAAAGCATTCTCACAAAGCTGTCAACTCTCACTTCCCAGAAGAATTCTTCACCAGCACAGCACTTGGGGCGACATCACACGAATGGCAGAGAGAGAAGAGAGCTGGTTCGCGGGATTATAAGTTAGAGAGATATCGGCTTTCGCAGGCGACTTCGCAGCGCACAATCAAAATCTTCAAACACAGAAGTAAACATCGGAAAAAGTAACAGAGTGCATGTAAAAAATAAACTGTCATGAATCAAGCAACGACAACCGATTGACCATTAACTTTGGCTAACAGGAACCTGCCAGTGGAACCATACTTATTTTCAGCTTGTGGCATTGTAATCAGCAATCAAAAAGGGCATTACCTTTTTCTTGAACAGTGATGCCTTCGCCGGATATTTTTCATTGAAGATATCATCAAGTTCCTATCGATTACAATGGACATGTAAAAAATCCGAATCAAACCCACATGATACTCACCTCAAGCGTTCTCCCTACGGTCTCAACGCAAAGAAAATACCAGAGTATAGTTTCTGTGAGATCAACAAATACGAATACCAACTAGGGTACTCTCAGCATGAGACGAACATAGTAATGAACATCTTACAATGAAGCGCCACTACGTAAAGTGGGAGATTTAGGTCAGCTGGGGATCGATAAGATAATACCGGCTAACCTGCAGGTTTTCAAGACCGATGGGGGTGGTATATAGGGTAATAAAATTCCCGACGTTGGTAATAAAAGTCTACCATGATACCGTGTGAGAGGACCTGAGTCGTTGGCAGAGAAATAGATATGTACTTACCCTTAGAGTCATGCCTTTTGCACGCGCAGTTGTTTCCAAACATTCAACGCAGTATAAGGATTCTACAACGATGTGGTCAATAATTTACTTCGCGAAGGATCGGTAGAATCCGTGACCCACGCGAAGGAGCGTAAGTAAAAGAAAAAATAGCCTATGTTACCACAATTTAATGCATTATTTGAACTTCAGGCAGGACTACGTACGATAAAGAGGAAGAAGGCAGCTGCAGCAGCGTTACCAACTGAAGAAATAACCATCAATGACTAATCCTGCGAGTAAGTATGAAAAGAGACGAAAAACCTCGTGAATCCTTAGGCCCATCACCGTCTACAAGGCGCATGTCTTTAGACATCAAAGATGTAATCCAGCGAACGAAATACATACATGATGCCCACTGCGCGCTGAAACCAGCATTTAGTGCAAGACTTATGGTACACCCTAGAGTTCCATAAACGAGCACTAGTTGTTGTTATTAGCATATAGAGTATGGGTTTACAACCCTAATCGACCCACATTTTCTTCTGGGTAACATGTCTCAAGCCGTGCAGGTCAGTCCAACCAGTTCGGCAAGCTTGTCTCCTTGGGGGACTTACCCGCCAGAGCGGCCGAGATAGATGCAGTAATACAACCGATACAAATGGTAACCATGTTCATTGCGAATAGCAATCTCGCTTTTGATTGATTTAAATGGGATATAATGGAGATAAATAGGAAAAGCACAATTAAATCCGAGGGCTTGAAAAATCTAAGTACACAAAGGAGTTCAGCTCATGTATATGTTACGATCAATGATTGCCAACGTACTTGGAAATTGTACACTCCTATGAAAAAACCATTTAGAGCGACATGAATTTCATTATCCATGCCATCTATGCCACATACCTAATGCAGAACCACTGCACTGCACTGGAAATATTGTTATAAACTCTGTGAAGAGTCATCATACTTCCACTTACCAAAAAGCGCCATCATGATAACCATGAGAGATCGCCACCGTGCATTGCGTGTTTTGAATCTTATGAAGTTATGTCAGTATATCCTGTCCGTAGATGTCTTATATATATATATAATTTCACAATGGTCCGAAGTCCCACCAACGCTGGTCATAGCATGAATTTCGATTAGAATATTTGTAGAAGACCTGGGGGCAGATGAAGGCAAGCACCTGATGAATGTTGCCGACGTTGAGCTTAGACTTGAATTCAGTTATCTCTAGTGCAACCATTGCGTCATTCGGATCCTGCAACAAGTCATGTTAAGTGGGTCCCCGACGATTAACAGATGGACGCCATTACATTATTGCCTGATTGAATTCAGCTGAAAGGTTAATCAAAGTACGAAGAACGGCACTACCGTGATACCGGATGAGAATTTTGTGGGCCTGTTCCTCTCTCCCGTGTATGTACAGCCATCTGTGGACTCGTTGAGAATAATAGTATGCCTAGGAATATGCCACAAACCTTGGGCTTTCTGGCTATTATTCTCATCCTTGTGAGTTGAGATTGAAGCTCAGTCCTAAAGTACGTACACAGAACCACACCACGGATGCCACAATTGAGGCAGGAGCAATCTAGGAGAATGTGGCATCTGTCCGAGGCCCGTGAGCCATGAGAAATACTTACCTGAATAATGAGCGGAATTCTCCACGACCAATCGGTTGTCATGGTTGATGTGCCCCATACCTAAACGGAATCTGAGTATCCTACCTGAGTTTGAACCACAATATCTTACTATTGAGCCAGCAATGACGTATCCAACAATTGAGCCACTCAAAACGTGACCAGGTAAAGCAAGTGGTCCACTGCGCAACAAAGCACTTACATTTGGTAGAAACCCGTCATGCGACCCTTCCACTAGTGGGACGATCAACGACTGCCACGCTAAGATGGAAATGAGTGAGGTCACCTGGAACGGAGCTATCTCAATACAGTAAGTCGGTGCTGATATCTCTGTGAAAGAGACGCCAACCCCGAGTAGGAATCGACCGGGCAGGAATTGATCCCGCGTACGTGAAGCGGTCAGAATCGTACTTGCGAGAATGATTATAATGCTCCCTGATGAACTTCAAAGTCGAAACGCGAAAATTTTGGGTATATATAAAATAAACTTAATCCACCTGCAAACATCGCTGCACGGCGTCCCAACCTATCGCATATCACAGACCCACCAAGTGCGCCTGACATCTGACCCACGGCGTAAAGGGAGAATATTATTCCTGTCGCGTGAGCAGAATTTCCGGCGTTAAATCTGTCCTTGAATCTGTATTACAACGATGGGTATCAGGCTTACCGGAAGGAGGGATTCACTTACGGTTGCATCCCGTTGATGCCTAGCGAATCCCGAATGAAAAAACGTCGTTGTCAGAACAAATATCAACGTCGGAGAAATAAGTTCACCAGTCATCACACTTGATATGCGGTTCTGAAGTTAGATGTCGTACAAGCATATATTACAACACACACCTTGAGTCGTATCCCCCGCTAATAAATAGTCAGAAAGAGTGGGTTGCCGGTTGGGCTAGCAACCACATACCTAAACGAGCACAGAGCCGTCATAACTATCAATGCGTATAGAACAAGGCTTTGTTTCGACAGTGGGTCCAGTCGGCCTTCAACGACGATACCATCATCGCTTATAATCGGACAAGAGATCATGGACCTGGACAATTTAACACACCTTTAGAAGCCTCCAATGTTGTAGTTGCATTATTGTGGTGGATGGGGTCACCATGTGCATCGCAAGGCAAAATATGATCCAGTGTTTCGTTTCTGGAACTCTGGTCATCTTGGGGGGAGGAGTTAGACAGAGAGTTTGCCATGCTACCATGGCTGAGTATAGTACGTTTGGAGATTATAAACAACGGATTAATAGGAATATTGTCCTGTCCCGCATAACGGGAGATGGTCTTCAGGCACAGATATACTCCACTCCATCACAAGAACTCGTGCATTCTTTTGACTCTAAGATAGTAGATAACCCTTGAAAACTGTCACATCATTGCCGTAATACCAAGGCAATCAAATTACCCGAAGCCAATTCAATTAATTAGGCGCTATATTACTACTAGGAGGTCACATAATTCACTAAGTGTATCGTCAACAATGCAATTCTCATTGGTAATAACAAAATCCAATAAAAAAATACATAAATTTTTGATTTTGTCTTTTTCAATATTAATCAAAAACAACAACTATGGGTGCAATCCCAATGATCTCCATGTTCCTTGTAAACCTCAAGAGTTTCAAGCAATCATACCACCAATATATTAAATTAACTGAAAGATGTTGAAGATGCAAGGTAAGAAACGCCGTGTGAAAAGAAAGTGAGTTGGTGGCAGAGTGCAAGAGCAAAATTCATACAAGTCAGTTACGTGACCAAGTTTTGCCGCAGTTAGCCATTGTTGCTTGAAGCGGGATACAAATATAACAAAAAAAAAAAAAAGGTGTCATGCACGTGACCTTTGCTCGGGTTTTTTGTTCGGAATACCTCGGGGGGTGTTCTGAATTTTTGTCAGTTTTCCGACCTGAGTGTAAGGCCCACAAGCAGGTACCAGGCACCTCCTGATCACCAGGTTAACGCTACCATTTGATCTATGCCGATAGGGACAACACTTTACGGACAGATTTTAGTTGGGCTTATCTGTTCCCTCTCGGCGAGACTTCGGTCCTCCTGTTCTAAGTAGGGACACACGCAGCTTCTCTCAAACAAACAGAAACCTCAGGCTCCATTCAATCATCAATATAGATTCTTAAGATAATTGCTCGTTAGTCCATAAATGGCCTCATGTAACTGCAAAAATTGAAAGCTTTCATTCATTCATGGTCCAGCTTGCTTCCCGTCTGAGAGCTTTCATCCTGTCTCGTCAATCAGTATCACCGTTCTCGTAAAGCGAAAGTGCCATAACCGTCAGTTGAATCACCTTCTACATGTCTAACCATCAGCTTCAATGGAGGCGAATCTGTCTACCAATGTTGAGGCCACCGGGCGAATAGCCCAAACGTCGCGAACGATTCAAAATTCAAAATTTCCATACCGTGATGTGGAGAGACATCTTATCTATTCCATCAATTTACTATCAGTTGTTGTCAGTAGCCGCTACATTTTTACCTGGATCTGACGATCATCGGGGATGGGACCGAATTGAATAGCAGCTTACTAAGAATCAAACAACACTCTACGAGGAATTCATGTTAAATTTTAAAAAGGGGGCGAGTAGACGCCATTCATCGATCAACCTATTTATATAAGGTGACGTACGGGGGGCGAAGGTACGGGTACAGATTGTGGACGAATGTGGCGATAGAGTCCGATACGATGAGAGTCACGTAATAGCGTGGTGTCCTCAGCGAGTGTTTATAGAACGAAAGACGTAACCTGAGGGGAACTTTCAAGTAGCTGATGTCAGAGTACCGTAACCACATCTCGAAGATCTTTCTTCGTACAATGAGACACGAGTGAGATGCCAACGAAGAAATCCAACTTAGTCCCATAATTACGTGGGGTAACTTTGAAACCTCTCGATTACACGACAATGATTGACAAAGACGTCGCTCCTGAAAAATGGACAAATCTGGGTGAGGGCAGAGCAGCAGAGAGTGAAAGGCGAGCGGGGTTGGGGGAAGAGCATAGAGTGATAATGATATATGGGCATACTTATACCATTTTAGCAGGTAGTATTTGTTGGAATAATAGCGTTGACTGCTTAGAGGACAGGGGAGAATGCTAACTCGGCAATGCGTTGCCGAGGTAGTATATATAGTTAACGAGAAGTTTTCATCGCCTCAGTTGCTCACCTAACGGTCCCAACTAAGGTGTAAGTAGTGATACTATAACTATCACGATATATGTATGTACCTATACTAATCTACATGTAGTTATATATTATAGGTAGTTAACTCATTGCTCACCTAATGGTCCCAACTAAGGCTTATATATTATAGCTTTTACCCCATTTATTTCTACATGTTATGGCCCCCCCCGGTCAAACTGATGCTATATTACTTCCCACGAGTCAAACCCTGCCCCTACTGAAGCTAGATGCCGATGGGTCGAACTGGGTCTTATATAAGGTATGAATCATATCAGTGTTGACCTACCGGATGCAAAAGCAGCGAATGACACATTGAATACAGATGAACATGCTTTCTTTGTGGCCACCAATTTTGCACTCATCATATCTGACATCAAAGAGTCAGGATGTATACTAGACTCTGGTGCAAGCAGCCATTTTGATCCAACCTGTGAGAACTTCATAAATTTCTGCACCATTTCACCACTCCCAATAAAGGGAGCTGACCGATGCACTTTTCACACTACAGGCCAAGGCGATGTCACATTTGTTATACACAACAGTCAAAACAATCACAAGATAACACTGAAGGACATGCTATATGCACCAATGATGCCGACCCCTCTGATATCCATCAGCTGAATTGTGAAATCTGGTTATAAACTGATATTTGGCAAGGATGGTGCTCAACTAGCCTATCCAAATGGATGTAAAGTTTTCAAAGTCCCATAGAAAAACAGCCTATATATCATGATGCCAAAACACAGTACTGGTGTCAGGGTACGTACACGGCAGGTCTCCGGAGAAACCCATGGAATATCCGGTAGGACTTGGCTTCAGCTTATAGGCTGCACCCTCGCGAGATCATGTTGTCCAATTTCAGACAGGTCGATGGGAATCCCAGGGAGTCCAGGCAGGGGTCATGGGTTGAGGGGTCATAGGTCGGAGGTCATGGGTCGTGAGTCGAGATAGGCAAGGGAGATAAATGCACCAGAGCCCATAGGCTCCAACTAGTGTGAGCAGTGTAATTCAAGTAGGAGTGTAGAGCGGAAAATGTATTAGATTACTGGGGGGAATCTAAGCTGATTTTCTGACTGGATTGTATGTACAACATCTGCCAGTTAAATAGACCGTGGAGTGAATGTCATACCGAATCCAGTAATGATGAAATGAAACGAGCAAAACATAAAACGGGAATAGTAAACCCCAAGTTTGGTGTTAGGAATGGGACGGAACGGAGCGGAGTCCGAATAGTGACAAATCATAAACCATAACAGAAATGGAGGAGCGGAGTCCGAATCGTGACAGGTCATTTGACTAAAACAGGAACGGGGCTCTGTTAGAGGGGTGATGGGTTTTCTGAGCGGGGTCCAGTGACTGATGTGCAGGACGAGGATATAGACAGAGACGGAGTCTGGTGGGTTTTCTGGTGACTGAAACACAATGTAACGAAGTCGAATGTAGACAAGTCTGACGTACAGTGTCTGGTGGGAATTCCGATGAACTGATAATGGGTGTGTATAGGGCACGGGGGTGTATAAGTTAGTGCCTGGAGTCCGGTGAGATTTCCGGTCATACCAACTGGACTGACTAGTCATACAGAACATGCCAGCATTGCACTCACACCAAGTGTTACGACCATGTCATAACCCATGTCACAACCCGATGGTCTCCGAGAATACTACAGTCTATCAATGTTCCAAGTTATTGATCAAGTCATCATTTCAGCAACCTTCAGAATACCGACACTGATGTATACCTTCACGGCGATCAAACCTCGTTTATGCCCCTGTCAAAATATACTCGTACCATCTGGTTATGCTTTGATACGTCCCCTTTCATTATGATGATCCATTTTACTCTATGTTTCACATATGCCCATATATACTTGTAGCCTGTGGACTATTCCCTTTTCTCGTAATCCCACTCTCGGCTAAATCTTGGCTTCCGATCTTATCGTAACCTTCCGGTTCCTAGTCAAGCTTATTTGTCAATGCCGTTTTCCACTCTTCCCTTAGTTAGTAGTTTCTAAACACCAATAACTCGTATATACAGTGACCCAAAAAAGCATCCAGATGTTTGGTGAAATTGGAAAGATGGGTTTGCAGCTCCAGAAATAAAATAGATAAAATTCTGAATAAATTAGAGGTAAGAGGTATACATCTGACCTACATGATGACATAAACATGACATCATAGCTTTCCTTATCAGGGAAGTAGGAAATGAACAATGAACATGGTGCATCCGGACATTTTTTTTGCTCTGTCAACTGATACATGAAACTCAACTAAGGTTCATATAACTGTGGGAATTTCTGGTTAGGTTCAACAATGTCATGTGACCACATGTTTAAATAACACATTTATATGAACCTTTGCCTCAATTCACCCCCCCACCACATGATGAAGAAGCACTCTACTGAAACAAGGCTCTCTGTCATTTCTCTTCTCCAGGAGGGTCACTCCTGCAGAACAATTGCTTCTAAACTTCATATTGGGCACTCTACAGTATCAGAAATTCACTCCCAACTCCCTGGTCCACTTCCAACACCTTCCAGAGGTTGTCTTCCCAAACTCTCCCCCAGTGATCATCACCACCTGGCTTGTTCTATCACCTCTGGACAGGTTGATAATGCCTCCCAAGCCAAGTCCCACCTCTCCCTCAATGTCTGCACACAGACAATTAGAAATGCATTGAAGAAAGAGAATTTGAAGGCTGTGGTGAAGGCCAAAAGACCTCTTCTTGCCTGTCGACACATCAAGGCTCGATATGAGTTTGCTATCAAGTACCAGCATTGGACTGAGGAGGACTGGTTTAGGGTTATCTTCTCAGATGAGACCAAAATCAATCATTTGGGCTCTGATGGGAGGTTGTGGGTATGGAAAAGACCAGGTTCTGCACTCACTCAGCAGCATATCAATGGAACTATCAAATTTGGAGGGGGGAGTCTAATGATTTGGGGATGTATGACAGCACATGGTGTGGGGTACATGTGCAAGATAGATGGGAGGATGGATGGGGAGATGTACAAGGACATATTGGAGGACTATATCTTCAAAACAGTGGAGTATTATAGGATGGACAGGGAAAGGTTTG
Source organism: Hysterangium stoloniferum (assembly GCA_015178975.1). NCBI lineage: Eukaryota > Fungi > Basidiomycota > Agaricomycetes > Hysterangiales > Hysterangiaceae > Hysterangium > Hysterangium stoloniferum. The sequence continues at coordinate 784,214 of WHVD01000026.1, forward strand.
TCTTCCAGCAGGACAATGACCCTAAACACACTTGCAAGTTGGCCAAGGATTGGTTCAAGGACCATCAGGTGGAGGTTTTAGACTGGCCTGCACAGTCTCCAGACCTGAATCCAATAGAACACTTATGGTGGGAGTTGAAGAGAAGGCTTGGAACATACCCTGAGGCACCCAAGAGCATATTGGAGCTCTGGGAGAGAGTGGAGGTGGAATGGGAGGGTATTCCAAGGGAGAAATGCCTTGAATTGATCAAGAGCATGCCTAGAAGGGTTTCTGCAGTACTAAAGCCAAGGGGGGGTACACTAAATACTGAAACTGGTAAAAACTAGTAATTAATTACAAGAGCAAAAAAAGTGTCCGGATGCACCATGTCCATTATTAATTTCCTACTTTCCTGATAAGGAAAGTTATGATGTCATGCTTATGTAATAATGTAGGTCAGATGTATACCTCTTACCTCTGATTTATTCAGAATTTTATCTATTTTATTTCTGGAGCTGTAAACCCATCTTTCCAATTTCACCAAACATCCGGACACTTTTTTGGGTCACTGTAAACCCGCTGTAATGTAACTAGTAGACAATCAGAATATCGACTTAGATAACTTAGATACCCCTCTAATTTCCGACTCCATTATCTATTCACGACCACCACATTCTGACTCTCAGTCTCTGACTCTCTCAGTCTCCGACTCTCTCAGTCTCCGACTCTCTCAGTCTCCGACTCTCTCAGTCTCCGACTCTCTCAGTCTCCGACTCTCTCAGTCTCCGACTCTCTCAGTCTCCGACTCTCTCAGTCTCCGACTCTTGGTCTCTGACCCCTCAGCCCAACCCTCGACTTATCCTTCAGTTTCCGATCGGTAGTTTACCGAGAGGTTTACTTGACAGGACTAGTTTCTGCCCGCCCGAAATTTAAGGACACCCGATGGTAACTTGCGAGGGTGCAGCACATAAGCTGAAGCCAAGTCCTTCTGTTCTGTCCCTGTCGGTCTGCCGACCTCCATCAGTTTCTGCTCTTAACACAACCTACGAACCCTGCCCAGACTCCCTGGGATTCCCATCTGCCTGTTTGAAATTGGACAACACAATCTCACAAGGGCACAGCCTATAAGCTGAAGCCAAGTCCTACTGGATTTCCTGTGGGTTTCTCTGGAAACCCTCCGTGTATGTACCCTTAACACAACACATGTATATGACCTGACACTAGTGATGAGCTCCAAAAACACCATGACAAAACTCAAACAACAACTGGGAGCCTGCTTTGAACTCATCGATCTAGGTCCAATACACTAGTTACTGGGTGTAAAGGTTGAACAAAATGAGAATGCACACATCCTATTGTTATCTCAGAATACCTATATCCAAAAAATGTTGGACCACTTCAACCTCAACAACATGCATCCTGTCTCCACCCCACTTGAGCCCAGAACCCAATTCACAAACAATCAGTCATTCAGTACCAACAGAAAATGAGATGATATGAAGGATGTACCATACAAACAATTAGTCAGGTCTCTCCTATACATAGCAAGAATGACACATCCCAACATATCATTTGCTGTAGGAATATTATTGCAATTCATGGACAATTGTGAAGTTCCATTCCCAGAGACTCCTCAGAGTATTTCCTGGAAATCATATCAAGTTCCAAACCATTTTCTGGACCAGTATCAAGATCCAGAATCCACCGGAAACCTGACCTTCATCCCTCAAGTACCCTTCAATCCAAACCCTATTCTGGTATTCTCCCTCAACTAGACACCTCCTGTTATGACTCAGAACTCATCAGACTCTGCCCTTTGACAGTTGAGTTCTCCATATGTCCCTAGTCATTTTCCAGCCCAAACTTCCAGTTGGACTCCCAGTGTTTATTCTAGATACCTTGATCTGTGGCCCAACCTTCTGTATGACCCATTCCTGGATACTTCGATTCTCCATAACTTTCTGTAACCTTCCGACCCGACTTCCATCCATGGAACATTTCTAGTTCCTGGATTTCCAAACCTCATCCCTTTTTCCATATTTGGTAACTGACAGGTTAACAGTTATTCTTCACTTGTTTATGTTCTTGTACTTATTCCCTGATCTGTCCCCATCCTTGTTTCCCCATTTATCTGACTTGTTGTTGTATTCCCATTTTGGAATCTTCATCCTCTCTCTGACCACATTCTGTGGACCCTGTGTTACATTGGATTCATTTTCATTTTTCCCTGTTGCCCTATGTCTCTCTTTGCTTTTACAGGTTTCTGACAAGTCCTAGCAGACCTTCCCCCAGACATTTTTTTATGTTTCACTTTTTATGTTTCACAATTTCATTTTATCACACCAAAAAAAAAAAACTATTAAAACTTTATTATTTTATTTTTAATCCACATGTATGGGGTTATGCTTCTGCCCAACCTCAGCAATCTCCTTTGGGAGCTCTGCTATCTCCTTGGGGACCCCATCCTCATCCAAGCCAGGCTCCTCAGAACTCCCGATCTGTGGTTCTGCATACATGCATACACATACCTGCCATACTCAGCCAAAAACACCCAGAACTCCCCACAGAGTTCCTGGAGCATTTCCACCATGGTCTCCTGCACCCAGTTGCCCTCTTCAAGCAACTGGTTTTAGGCCTCTATGCCCACAGCTATCTGCCTTAAGACCTCCTGGAAGCCTGCAGGCCTGTCTGAACTACCCATGTCCTGTGCCACGGACCCCATGGGCTCATGAACAAGTGAGCACCTCACTTTGAGGTGCACACATTGCCAACAGCCCAGCCCCTGCCCGGACTTCCAATGACATTCAGTGTTCCAGTCGATACAATTGGAAACTGTGGGTTGTTTTTCACCTGCAAGCAGACTGGAGCCGCTTTCCTTGCCTTCTGTTGATGTGGTCAGTCCCTGAAAAAATCCCACAGACCCAAGACTTACCTTTTGAGGGCTCTCTGGCTCCCCCTTGGACTCCGACTCAGCCTCTACCACTTTGCACTAAGAGAAGAGTCAGTAAACTGACTATGCAACTCAGTGGAACTTACCTTTCCTGTGGCAACCACAGCTCTCTCCATGGCTGCTTTGGCTTGTTCCACAGCAACCCGCACAGCCTCCTCCTCATCTTTCTTCCTCTGCTCCTCAGAGGTAGAGGGAGAGGCTTGGCCTTCGAGTCCCAAAGTGAGTGATTTTGTAAAAGTTCAGAAGTTGACTAATTTCCGAAACAGAAACAAAAGGTCAAAGCTCCAGAATGGATGGAAGTCGTCCATGACAGTCTGTGTTATCGATGTTCGATTTGGAATTTGACTTGTTGGAAACAGAAGGTAAAATGGGGTGGAACTTGCTATCCCTGCACGGTTCTCAAACTTCCATGCACTCTCACCGTGAAGGGGGTTCCGAAAGGTGAGAAGGCTCAGAAAACTGATGATGTGGAAAATCTGGGAATGGCCAAGATTGCAGAAACTGAAGTGCCGAGTACGGATAGTTTTGCCATTGAGCTCCTCAAGGACACTGTGGACACGTTAGTTTTTATCAGAATGGAACTTATGAAAATGCGGGATGCTCTGGAGTGCCATAACAATATCCAGGAAATAGGTTTCCAGTCGTTGACCCAGAATTTCCAGAGGCAAAATGGATTTCTGGAGAAGGTAATGGTTTTATTGCAGTTTCCAAAAGGTTTTCCAATCAGGCAAGGGACCAGCCAAATGATCTGTTGGTGGAATGTGTCGAGAAAAGGTGGGAGTCAGGAAAGGGGCCGGAAAGTGAGGATGATGAAGTGCAGGATATGGTGGAAAGTGCAGAGGTTGCAGATGATATGGCAGTTGAGGTGGAAGGAGGATTTGGGGTGTCAGAAACATTGAAATAGTTGCAAATATATATTTTTTGACTTATATGATTTCAAAGAATGAGTGTGATATAAGAAGTATTGAAAACTGAACAGAAAGAAAATGGAAAAAGGTCAGAGTGATGATAAAGGTCCGGGTTTGCTCAGATAAGCTGTGTAGAAGTCAATAACAATTTCCATAGCGTGTCCAAGTTCCGTGGCCAATATCCATGAATTTTCCTCATCGGTGCCTTCATAACCTGCCCATTTGACTAAATAGAGCAATTTACAAGTACATTGGCGATTGTTGATTTTAGAATCCAAAATCTCAGAAACTTCAAATTCAGGTTCTCCATCAATGATGACCGGAGGGGGTGGAGGTTGAATATGTTCCAGGATATTGTTAGGAACACAAGGTTCTAACATGGAAATGTGAAAAATGGGATGGACTGCTTACATACTATCGGGAAGTCAGAGAGTCCATGAAAGTAAACTGGCTTGTGCTATAATTTCAAAAGGGCCTTAGAATTTCTCAGCAAGTGTTTTAGAAGGTCGGGTAGTTCGGAAGAATTGAGCTTTTACAAAAACCTGATCACCAATTTTAAAGTTAGGAGGTGGGATCCTGTGTTTGTGTGTGGAATGTTGATAATATTCCTGAGCAGAGAAAATAGCTTTTTAAAGTTCTTAATGTAACTCATCGAGATTGGTAATAAATTCTTGAGCACGGATGGAAGCCAAATCTCATTCAGAATGTACTGTGAGATTCGGATTATAGCCTTTGTTGGTGAAAAAGGGAAAGATGCTGGTAGTTGCATTTGGAGAGTTATTGTAGGCGAATTCCACGATTGGAAGAAGGGATTTCCAGTTGTCCTGTTGATAGTTGCAATAGATGTGGAGATATTGTTCCAGTGTTTGATTAACATGTTCCATTTGTCCATCACCTTCCAGATGATATCCCAAGGTAAAGTGTAATTTCATGTCAAGGGCTTTTCCAAGGGCCTGGAAGAAATGGGAGATGAACTTGGAGCCTCGATTGGAAGTTACATGGGATGGAACACCAAGTTTGGAAAATACATGAATAATGAAAAATTCCACTAATTGTAAGGATGTGATTGTATTGTGAGTGGGTATGAAAATTCCTTGTTTCGAGAATTGATCCACAACAACTAAGATGGATGTAAAGCCTTTGGAAGTCAGAAGTTGTTCGACAAAATCCATGGAAATTGAGTTCCAGGGTTTTTCCAGTATCAGAAGTTGCTTGAGAAGGCCGTACGGCTTATGGCTCTGGGTTTTAGAGTTTAAGCAGGTGGTGCATGACTTACAGAACTGGGTTACAAAATCTCGGAGGTTGGGCCAAGTATATTCTCTTCAGATTAGACCAAGAGTATTGTTAATGCTGTAATGTCTGGAGATTGGATGATTGTGTTTGTACTGGAGTACATGGAGTCTGTTAAGAACTAGAAACTGACTAATGTCAGTGGACTGACAGGGACCGATCGGAAGGACTTGGCTTCAGCTTATGTGCTGCACCCTCACAGTTGTCTGTCAGGTGTCCTTAAATTTCAGGTGGGCGAAGACTAGTCCCAACAAATACCTCTCGGTGAAAACTACCGATCGGAATCGAGGGATGAGTCGAGTGTCGGGCCAAGGGGTTGGGGACCAAAGGGGGGCGAGTGCACGCGAAGGTGGAAGATGGAATTCTTAGTATGAGACTTCTGGAGGCATAAGAGGGTATTCTGAGTCGATATTCTGATTGCCTAGTAACTACAACTACAGCGGGTTCATATACAAGTAACAGGCATCTAGGAAATACTAACTAGGAGAAGAGCGGAACACGGTATTGACAAATAAGCTTGACTAGGAACGGGAAGTTTATGATTAGTTCGGAGCCGATGATAACCAAGAGCAGAATTACAGTAAAAGGAAATAGTTCGAGGGTTACAAATATATATATAGACATATGTGAAACATAGGATAGAGTGGATCATCATAATAAAAGGGATGTATCAGAGTTTAACCAGAGAGTTTGAGTATATTTTGATGTGGGTGTAAACAGGGTTTGATCACTGTGAAAGCATACGTCAGCTTTGGGAGGCCGATGGTTTCCGATGTGGTAACTTGAACAGTAACTTGAATCGTCGATAGGTGGCAATAACCTCGGGGACTGATGGGATTGTGACACGGTTGTAACAGAGTTGGAGATTATTGGAATCTGGAACATAGATATGTCCTTTGAGATGGATAAACCTTGAGAGTCTTGTGACCATCGGGGTTGGTCAGGATTATTGGGAACTTCTAGGTGTGGCTTGAGGGCCAGGTCGGAAGTGAGTGCAGAAAGGATATCTTGATGTAATTGTTCAATGTCCATAATAATAATGCTACACATATTTGGATAGTAGAGGGAAGTCGCTCAAATAGATGCAGAAAGTTGCTGTGTTGTAAAAACCGGTTTCAAGTTATGTGGATTAACAATGGCATAGTTACTTTCCCCCTCTTTTGGATAGATGTCCCATCATCGGGTCATGGCATCTGGTTTTCCACCAAGACATCCAGGTCAGAAATGGATAATCATGTTGAAATCGGAGAGAAATTCGGACCAGCAGGCTTGCTAATGGGTCAAAAGTTTAGTGGTAGAAAAATATTTGAGATTTTTGTGATTGGTAAGGATGTCAATGGGAGTTGTGGAACCTTCAAGGTAATGATGCCAATGTTTGAAAGCTTCAAAGATTGCCAAAAGTTCCTTATCATGATCATCATAGTTGAGTTCAGACACTGAAAGTGTCTGAGAACGAAATGCGACTAGGTGAATTTCACCATCAGAATCTTGAATGGAAAGAATTGCGGCAATTGTGTAATTGGAAGCATCAGTTTCCACAATAATCAGAACATCAGGTTTTCAATGAGAAAGAATCGGGGTGGAAGTGAAAGCATTTTTTAAAGTCTGGAAAGCAGAGTGGCATTTGTCGTCAAAAACCCATGGTTGATATTTACAGGCAAGGTGAGTGAGTGGTATTGTAATAACCGAGTAGTTCCGAATGAAATGACAGTAGAAGTTTGCGAAACCTAAAAATGACTGAATGTCTTTGACTTTCTGTGGTTCGGGCCAATCACGGACAACTTGAACCTTGGCTTCATCCATATGGAGACCCTCAGGTCCAATAATGAAACCTAAGTATTCAATAGAATCCATGTCAAAATAGCATTTTTTACCATTGGTAAAAAGACAGTGTTTTCAGAGTCTTCGGAAAACTTCACAGACTTGTTCATCGTGAAGAGCGGGATCCTCGGAAAATACCAAAGTGTCGTCCAAATAGACTATAACACATACATCAAGCATGTCAGAAAATATATCATTAACAAAACATTGAAAAGCAGAAACAGTGTTGGTAAGGCTGAATGGCATAACCAACCATTCAAAGGATCCATAGTGAGTCCGAAAAGTAGTTTTCCATTCATCGCCCTCAGCAATTCAGACCAAATGATAGGTATGTTTAAGGTCTATTTTGGTGTAGATCCGAGGTTTCTGTAGGGCATTGAGTAAGTCGGTAACGAGTGGAAGTGGGTACTTATCTTTCCATGTGATGGAATTTAATCCTCTGAAATTGATACAGAGTCAAAGGGAACCATCCTTCTTCTTGACGAAAAGGACGGGTGCTCCATATGGAGACTTTGAGGGATGGATAAAACCTATCAACAGATTGTCATCCAAGAACTCCTCAATAGACAAAAGTTCTGATTGGGATAATGGGTAAATAGGTCCTAATGGAGTTTGAACTGGGCTCGATATCAATTTTTAAGTCGTAGGGCCTGTGTGGTGCAAGCCGGTCCACTTTTCACTTACTGAAAATATCTGCAAAATCATGGTATTTTTCGGGAACTCCTTCCAGGTTGGCTTTCAGCTCGGATAATTCTAGAGTCGCAAAACATCCAGATGCTTCATCAACTTTTAAGCTGATTGAAAAACACTGTGATCCATCCAGTTTACTCACCCTAACAAATGCTGAAGCATTGATGAGAGAGATTTTCAGAGGTTCAGAGGTTTCAGTAGAAGCTGGAAGTGCCATCGAGGCTGAAGAGGCTCTGGCCAGAAAAGATGCTGCAGGAGGAATGGAAGGGTCAGGAATCTGGAAATTAATACTGCCCAATACCCAGTCAATCAACAGATTGTATAGGGTGAGCCAGTTGTATCCAAGAACTACCGAACAGCTAGAGTCCAACTGTGTTACAAAAAAAGTAACCATTTGGGATGTTCCACATGGGAACCGGATAGACATGTCGCAGGCTTGAGTAATTGCCATATTGCTAGTGCCATCAAACAGACACAAAGAAATTGTGGGAACAGAATGGAGTTTCAGATTATGTTTTGTGGCAAAGGTGGTATCTACAAAACAGTGTGTGGAGCTGGAATCTATCAGACCTCGGAACATTAAATTTCCAAGAAGGTCAGAGATGAGTTTTACAAATAGTGAGTCAGGATTAGAGAGAGCGGATGCGTTGAGATGGATAATCTCGGAAACATGGAGAGAGTCAACGCAACCCTCTGTCTGTGCAGATTCTGGAGGGTTGCTTACTCTTTTTTTGACTCCATGGCAGATTTTTCCTTGGATGTTGTAGTCGTAGTGGAAGTTGCCGTGTAGGCCTTGGAAGAGTTAGACTTAACAGTACAGTCGGAAACCTTGTGTCCACCTTTCCCACAGAAAAGGCACAGATCATTATGCATGCGTCGTTGTTTCTCCTTCGGGGTGAGTTTACCGTCGGTACCCAACAAGTGAGAAATGTTGGGTTTGTCAGAAGTTGACTGTTTTTCCTTGTTGGATTTCTTGTCTTTTTTTCCGGTCGGAATTTGATTTGCCAGTATTAGTGCCAGAGTTGCTGGTGTTATTGCCTGAGTTATTGCTGGAAGACTTGCTAGTCGGCACCTTGTTCTTTTGAGAATGTTCTGTCAGATTCTCTTGGGAGACCTCAGCTTTTCGTTCCCAATAACAGGCATCAGATATCTGAGCTTTAATCCACATGAGTTGAGAGTTTTTGGCTTCCCATCTTTGCAGATCTCATCTTTAAGGCATGACAGAAGTCCCATATAGAAATGGTGCCTGAGGGCAGAATCGTCCCAACCACATTGTGTGGCGAGGGTATTGAACTTGACAAGATAATCAGAGACTCGTTGATTGTCTTTCATCTTAAACATCATTAATTCATTTTCTGCTTTGCCAGATTGATTGTAAGGTCTGAAATTAGTTTCCAGTTCTTCCACAAATGTGTCCCAGTCGTCAAGCCATACAGGTGTCTCATTGGATATTCCAGATAGTCTGGGTTTGAACCAGTCCTGAGCAGTATCCTTGAGATAAGAGAGTGCAAAATTGACTTTTTGACTGTCAGATTTAAATGCAGCCGGTCGATCATGGAAACTGAAATGGCATTGGAGAAGGAAATTCTTCAATTTTTTCAGATCCTTGCCGGTAAATGGTTTAGGTTCTTTAACTCTAGTGCAGGATGATTCTTTGCTTTCCTCAGTGGATTTCAAATAGTCAGTGAATTTCACAATGGAGTTGACAAACAACATTTCAGTTGGTTCATCGGAAGATTTCTTTTTTGATGTCACCAGCTGTTCCTCTACTTCATTGTTGGAAGTGTTGGGAGCATTGAGATCCTTCGCTACCTTGGTAAATTCTTTGATGGAAGCTGATGCTGTTGGCTGAATTGGAATTTTGGGTTGGGTGGTATAAAGTTGCAACAGGGATTGAAGTTGAGATGGTCCTTCAGCAGCTTGGCGTTTGGGACCCATGATGAGCGAGTCACAGAATTGAGATCTGATATACTGTTAAGTGCCATGTTGGAACTTATTCCGGAACTATTGGAAAGTCACCGGAAATTCGGAAATTATCAGATAGGGTCAGGATGTCAGCTTCAGCTTATGTGCTGTGCTTCTACACAATCGCTCAGAAGTCCTTAATTTAAAAGGCAAGACTTAGGCTAGAAGATATGGATATTCAGAGTTGTGAGGTATCAGCTTTATCTCATAAAGTTCTCTTCATTTTCTCTGAATTATTTAATATTTTCTCGAATTTATTGTATTTTTATTATATTCTATTGTGAAATATAAGGCTTAGTTCCTTTTAACTTGGCATAATAATAGCATATATGAGCTCATATTATGCTATTATATCTTAGTTAATTTATTATAATTTTTAACTAATTATTTATATTTTATTTACTTAGTTATTGCCTTTCGGCACATTGCTTGCTCCAATGTGCACAATTTTTGGAGTCACATGACCTATTAGATAAGCCTCCGGTGTCGGGAGCTCACAAAAGTCACGTGTGTGACTACTCGAGTCATTATTTGATTCCGCCAACTCATCAATTGCTTCCGTTCCGGGACCGCAGCCTTGAACCTTCATGTTCAAGCCAAAGGTTGGAACCCTTGTCTCAGAGAGGGGAATCACATGGTAAATAAAGGGCAAAAAATAAGTAGAATATGAGGTCATTATGACCTAAATAATGACCTCATAAAATAAATAAATGATTAAATATTTAGTTATCAAAATGTATATAAGGAGGGCCAAGTTTCCAATAAAATCAATCTATCACACACATATTTTACTGCACAGCTCAGAAGCTTATCTAATCATCCTAAGGACAATAATAGCCTTAGTCTGATACACTAACTGCAAGCACCTACACTTGCAGAATCTTGAATCTTTGTCAGCAACTCTTGAACTTAGCTAATCATCTAAGTTCCCCCAGCCTCACAGCTACCCTTCAGGCTTATTAATTACATAATAAACCTAATAAGTATTCTTACTGAAGTCCCTGCCAATACTAGATTATTCAAGGCCCAGCCCTAAGTTTATTGAATTAATCAAGTACAAGCACTCAAATAATTCAACACAGATTATTTTCTCTATTAATAGATTATTTAACACCTTGTTATATATCTATTGATAGCTACAAATAAGCATACAAGAATCCGAAGCTTTATATCAAGTCTCTGCTAAGTTACTGTGTATATACTCAGCTTCTAGCCCCTATTCTCAAGGAATAGTTCTTTGATTTGCTAAAAGAGTCATATATTGTTCTATTGAACCTTTCAATAATCAAAATAAGCATTTATTTGAGTTGTTTAAGCTTAATAGTGCAGCTCATTAATCTATCAGTATTTAAATTACTGGACCTTTGCTTGTTGTATTGTTGAAGCTCTGTGACACTATAGCATATATTGAGCTATCTTGTTAGGGTACGTACATGGTGGGTTTCCAGACCTGTGGGATATCCGGTAGGACTTGGCTTCAGCTCATAGGCTGCACCCTCGTGAGATCGTGTTGTCCAATTTCAGACAGGTAGATGGGAATCCCGGGGAGTCCGGGTGGGGTTTGTGGGTCAAGGGGTCAGAGGTCGGAGGTCGTGGGTTGAGAGGTCAGGAGTCGAGATAAATAAGAGAGATAGATGCACCAGAGCCCATGGGCTCTGACTAGCATAAGTGGTGTAATTCAAGTAGGAGTTTAGAGCGGACAATGTATTAGATTACTGGGGGGAATCTAAGCCGATTTTCTGACTGGATTGTATGTACAACATCTGCCAGACTATATAGACTGTGGAATGAATGACATACCAAATCCAGTAATGATGAAATGAAACTAGCAAAACATAAAATGGGAATAGTAAATACCAAATTTGGTGTTAGGAACAGGACAGAATGGAGCAGAGTCCAAATCGTGACAAATCATAAACCATAATGGGAAACAGAGCGGGAGCGGAGTCCGAATTGTGACAGGTCATTTGACTAAAATTGGAACGGGGCTCAGTTTGAGGGATGACAGGTTTTCCGAGTGGGGTCTGGTGACTGATGTGTGGGACGAGGTTGGACATAGACAGGGACAGAGTCCAGTGGGTATTCCAGTGACTGATACACAACATAATGAAGTTGAATGTAGACAAGTCTGACATACAGAGTCCGGTGGGAATTCCGGTAAATTGACAATTGGTGCATATAGGGTGCGGGTGCGTATAAGTTAGTGCCCGGAGTCTGGCAGGAATTCAGGTTGTAACATATCTAAGAGAAACCCCTGAATACATTACAAGAGTTCTGAAGAGTTCCGAATATCGAGCATACAGAAAGACAGAAGAGGGAATAAGAAACTAAGTCAATATCAGATCTAAAGTAAAGTACAAATTCGTGGAAACTAATATAAGTCTTCTCATTATTGTACTACAAACTAAGACCACAATAAGACATAAATGGAAGTATTCTGAAATGGAAAAACAATAAGATGAATTGGGGAGACAATATTCTGAAATGGGAATATAATAAACAAACGAGTGAATACTTGTGAACAGACAAATTACCAAATGCAGAACAAGGGAAGAATATGGAAGATACGGTAACTATGATGTTCTGTAGTCGGAAGTCGGAAGTCAGATATTGAAACCTCCAGGAATGGGTCATAATAATGGGATAAGAAACTATGTCGAGATTAAAACTGAGGAGTAAGTACATGACTATGGAAGACTATATAGATGTTCCAATAATTGTACTAGAAGTCTGGAAGGATAATAAGACCTATTTGGAACTGTTTTCAAACTAAGCATATAATTATGAGTCAGGTAAATGAGGAAACAATGATGGGGACAGATCAGGGAATAAGGGCAAGAACAATCAATAAATGAATGAGCATCTTTCAACCAGTCAGTTACCAAATGTGGAACAAAGGAAGTGAGTTAGAATATCCATGGATATCCAATACTATCTGCAAATGGATCCTAAAACTATAATGATTAAGTGTTTGTATTTCCAGGAATGCCATGGGTTCCAGGCAGGTTGGAACATTGGCATAGAGAAGTGACGAGGGTTGACAGGGATGATTGAGTGAGGTTGATTCATGAATTAAAGATGTATATAGAGTAAATGCAGGTTGTCCAGCCAGAGTCTGCATCTTGAAATGATCAAGGGCACTTGGAGATGCTAGCTGGTAAAGGGTAGAGTCTGATAGGTTCTGGGTCATAACAAGAGGTGTCTAGTTGAGGGCAGAATCCCAGAACTAGATTTAAAAGGTACTTGAGAGATCAGGGTCTGGTTCCAGTGGATTCCAGATATTGATACTAGTCCAGAAGATGGTTTGGAACCTGATATTATATCCAGGAAATACTCCATGGAGTCTCTGGGAACCAATCTTCACACCTTGTCAGACCAATAAGGAGGCAACATAGCTTCGAAGAACTAAGCTCTCTCGAGATTCACATGCCTCTGTTGTATATGTGCCTTAGGCTGTAAGTGTAGTCTCTCCTCATGTCCATTTTGGGAGACAGCTATATAGATAATTACAGTCTGAGTCCCATCCCATGCATTAAGAAGTGATTAATCACTTTTCTTTTTCTTTCCTTTTTTTGTAAAAGAAAAATTTTGATTTAATCATGCGGTACCCTTTGAAGTAGCGATGAAGTACAGTTTCAGGTATACTTAAGTAGATGAACAATAAAAAGGTGTCACCACCACTGAAAACTTTGCCTTGGAAGACGCCTGGTTGGTATTTATTGAACATCGTCAGCGTCGGCGTCGTCATCGTCCTCCGTGCTGACGGTCCCTCGTCTTTACTCATGAGTTCACTTTGAATTGGATTATTAAATAATATTATATTACTTTTTTTTTTTTGACTAACAACAGGAACAAAACAGCGTGGGAAACGCCGTTTCATTGCATAATACAAAGAGGCGCCGGCGCGGGATAATGTGATTACCTAAGCATCCTCGAGGCGCACGGAAGCAAAATTCCTTGAATCTGACGAACTAAGTGGCTGTTTCAACTCAAATGTCAGGCTTCATCGAGGTAATCTCAATCTCTGTAGCGTCTCTGAAAGAAGCTCCAACAGTCTCATTCTTTCAATTTACCATAGCGTCTGGGAGCGTTTGCTAAACTCGGTAATTGACTTTGCGTTCCCCGTGCTTAAGTCTGAAAACTTGTGTCACGCTATATCCAGCTGGCATACTGCTACGTCATGGGCAGAAAGCTCTAATATACCCTTATGCATTCTTCTATGATGGGAGACGTATGTACACCGCGTTCAAAACACATCTACCACTCCTGACTTGTAATCTTTGCAACTTGTAGCAGTATATAGACCCAGCTTCAATTTTGAAGACCTGAAGCTGGACACTCCTGACGGTATCAAGATACATTGTTTTCTGATCAAACAAAGAGAGAACCCGAACATAAATTTATCTTCTGCTGCTGAGAATGAGGCATGCTGTACTTATTGTGCTGCCTTTTCATTTTAAGTCTAACGGAATTATGATATAGTACGCTGGACGCTATCCTACAGTGATAATGTTTCACGGAAATGCGGAAAATATGTCAGGTGAACTCTCATGGGCTTATTTTGTATACGCACACTGCAAGTGCAACATTATGATGATATCCTATCGCGGGTGAGCCTCATCGTTGGCGTACCAGTGGGCGCTGCTGTGGTATATGACATCTCACACTCAATGTCGCCTGTTAGCTTCGGTGAGAGTGAAGGAAAACCGTCAGAGAAAGGTCGGCCTGTGTTTTCCGCACCTGGTCTCGTACACTTACATTGATTTGGAGCGAGTAGGGATCCGCATCGATGCCCAGGTATGTCGAACGTCGCTATTATGTGCACAATGTTACCTCGTTCTCTTCATGTAGACTGTACTGGACTATTTGATGGCACACCCCATGCTAAACACGTATGAGCGCGCTGAAGACTCTCCTTATAATATAATTCTATATGGTCGGTCTCTTGGAGGCGGTATTGCGCTGGATTTGGCTGCTAGAAATCCCCATTTGATACGGGGAATTATCCTCGAGAATACATTTGTCTCCGTCGTACGTGACCCTTATTGCTCGACAGTTCCACTTAACCTTAGGATATTCTTATTTAGCGACGTGTCATAAAGGATAAAATGCCTTCGCTGGCCCCATTCAGATTCTTGTGCAACCAACGTTGGGAAAATGCGACTGCGATCAGAAAACTACCGCCCACTATTGCTGTGCTAATGTTGAGGTATCTGAACTGTGCATTTTGTTGGTGGATACGCAGTACTTCTCACATTTGAGCGATAGCGGGTTGAGAGACCAGGTTATACCCCCAGCACACATGAAAGAACTCTGGGATATTGCTAAGACAAGCGGCTTGACGAATACAACGTGGAAAGAGTTCCCTTATGGTAAACATAGTACGTCAATGTGTATAAACTTACAATCCCAATCGGCGAAAAATGAGCCTGTTTTTCAGGCGATACGGCTGACTGTAGCGGCTACATGGAAGCAATATCTGAGTTCCTATGTGGTTTCACAGAACCACGCCCAACATCATGATCTAGGTATCAGCGATTGCAGGATTGTGGCGGCTGGTTATCACGGTTTTTCGGGTCTTACAATTAATTATGGAGTAGCTAGAGATAGAACTCCAAGTCTCGAGTAGTCGGGGCGATTGGGGTATTCCGCCTATAATTACGTTCGTTTTGAAGCCAGCTGTTTTCTATCTGAATGTCGGAGTAACTTGAGAAATCAAAGCTAGATACACATTAGTTGTTCAAACTACCAATATTTAGGTAAACACCGTGTGAACACCCTACCTAAGCATGTTCCCCTCATGATATTATAGGCTGCATACACCGGCATTGATCCTGAACTAATGAGAGCTACAACTTATAAGTAAAGATGATAAATAAAATACCCCTTGAGATAACTGATTTTTTATGTTTTTAGTTGTGGGTCCCTGTGTGGACACGTGTCTGACTATCAAGGCCAACTCATACCCATCCTGGGTTCTAGTGTTGGGTACCAATGTCCAGTATTAGGGCCTGTATGCAACCTCGACTTTGGCTCTAACTTCGTAACCGATATCAACCCCCAATCTCGGCACCGACTCAGAGCCTGATCTTCATCCCTCACAAAGTTTGAGCAACACTTATCTCTGGTCCCTATGTGATAATGCCAAGACATATCTTCAGTACCTGATGTCGGTCCCAATGACAACCATGGGTTATACAAAAATGTCGGGTGTATTCTCAGGGCCTGAGACCCCAGTTCCCGATGTGTCATAGTCTCCTTGTTGTTCACACATTTCATACTATCATCTTGTTTGTTCCCTTTTCTGTGTTGTTTTCTCTCTAGATTGGTAATATAATAGCTCCTGGATATACAAACTTAAATAGTTCTGTATTTATAAGCCAATCTGAATATCAACGAAAGTTATCCTAACTAAGTTTACACTGACTAAAGTTTGTCCTAACTGAGTTTTCCACTTGTTGGGTTTCATTCAGGAATCCCTCACTACCTACCTCCATATTTTGACTTCCTGGTTCTCTAGACTCCCAATTTTATTTAACTCTGTTTTGTCTATTGGGGTGTGGCTCTATGTAAGACTTGGCATTGACATACAAAGTATACTATGTTCTGTGGGTAATGTGTGATCAATCTCTGCAGTTGCTCCTGTGCCAGGGGTGTGAGCTAGGCCATGCCTATGTTAGGTGGGGTTTGTGGTGTTATGGGGTGTGTGGGTCTCATTGGGTCATTTCAATGTGTGTGCTTATTTGCCTTTTCTCATTTCATCTCTTTTTATCTCATCTCTACTCATCTCATCTCATCTCTCCTTGTCATGCCTCATCTCTGTTCATCATGGTTATTCATTTGTGCATTCTGTGCCTTTTCCTCTTCATTTCCTTCACTTCCTTCAGAATTTCCATTGTGCTGTACATTTTCGTGAATCTTTGAGTTGTGTTTATGTATTGGAAGAAGCCGGGCATGGCCTTGGGGTTGGAGAGGAGGACTCAGGATGACTTGGCTGCCTGTCCAGATTTCTTTCTAAGGTTGTCCTGTGTGTAGTGTAGGCTCTGCATGCAAATAGAAAGTGGTGGACACTTTAATCCTGTTTGTGGCAAGCTGCGCAGAGTGCTGATGATGATTGACCAATCTTGTTGAGGTGATTAAGGGGGATGTGGCCAGTCCTTAGTTGTATGAGTATGGTGGTATTTTTTCTGGGTAGGGGTTGCATAGTTTGGCAAAGTTAGCTAAGGGTGCAGAGGGGTCAATTTCCTGTAAAGGGGGAAAGCAGGGGGACTGTTAGGATCCCAGTAATTTGGCCCCCCACAACCTCATTCTACTCTCACTACCCTCCGGCATCCCACCAGTCCCCCCCACCACAGTATCACTGCCTGTGGCACCCTGACACTTGTGTCAATATGGTTTTCCATTTTCATCATCCCCTCCTGTCTCCATCCCAACATTCTCCCATTGCCTGTTCTACTTGTGAACAATATTTTGCCACCTCATACTCTCTAGAATGCTTTTACCACATAGTATTTAGTTCTAGTCTGATCCTTACCCCTTCGCATGCTTCCTTGACCTGTCACTATTTCCCACTTCCTTGATTGGCCTCCTGCTCATCCATTTACTTTTGTATAAAGTTCCTACCATGTATGCTACTGCTCTTCAGTTCTAATATCGACTTAGATTACCCCCATTTAGTCTTCAGTCCATTACTCCCTCCCTAATACTCTCTAAGGTGTCATTGGCAAGCCATGACCCTCTACCTTACAACTCTTAGTATATTGGCCCCCTGGTCAAGCAAGCTAGGTGTTGTCTTTAGTTATTATTGTACTATCCATTGTGTTCAAAATACCAGAGCACCCTAACTGTTCATACAAGGGCACAACACATAAGTTGAAGCCAAGCTCCACCCATTATATATATTTCATAAAATTGGACCTTGTGAAGATCCATTCCTGGAGACTCCACAGAGTATTTCCCAGACATAATATCAGGTTCTGAACCATATTCTGGACTAGTATCAAGATCCAGAATCCACCAGGACCTGACCCTCATCCCTCAAGTACCCTTCAACTCAAATTCCATTCTGGTATTCTCCCCTCAACTAGACACCTCCTGTTATGACCTGGAACCAATTAGACTCTGCCCTTTCTTGGATAGCATCTACAAGTTTCCCTGGTCATTTACTGACCCAGACTCTGGCTGGACTCCCTGCATGTGTTCTATATCCATCTTTAATCCATGATCCAACTTTCACTTAATCATCTCTGTCAACCCTTGTCATTTCTCCATGCCAATGTTCCGACCTGCCTGGAACCTGTGGCCTTCCCAGCCAGAAATATGCACACTTAGCCATTATAGTGTTAGGATCCATTTCCAGGTAGTATTGGATATCCATGGATATTCTGACTTGCTTCCTTTGTTCCACATTTGGTAACTGACTGGTTGACAGATGTTCATTTGTCTGTTTATTGTTCTTGATTCCCTGATATGTCCCCATCCTTGTTTCCTCATTTATCTGACTTATTATGGTATCCTTAGTTTGGAAACAGTTCCAAATATGTTATGTTATACTCCCAGACTTGTAGTACAATAATTGGAACATCTATATAGTCTTCCATAGTGTTAAGGTGTGTGCAAGCTTAGCAGAGGGTTTCTGGAGAAACCCATGGACAATCCAGTAGGACTTCGCTTCAGCTTATAGGCTGCACCCTTGTGAGATCATGGTGTCCAATTTCCAACAGGTGGAAGAGAAACCCAGGAAGTCCAGGAGATAGTCAAGAGGTTGAGAGTTCAGGAGGTTGTGTAGTTGATAGGTCTGGCTGCCCACAGAGGGTGATAGGTAGGGAGTTGAGGCGGAAGGCCTGTGGGCTCCAATGAGATTGAGAGTGTTGTGTTTAAGATGAGAGGTGGAGATAGAATAGGTGCTAGGGTGACTGGGGAAACTTAGTTGATTTTCTGACCAGATTGTATGTACAAACATCAGCTAGACTATATACTGTGGAATGTATGCAATACTAAATCCAGTAATCATGAAAGCCTAAACAGGTAAACATAAATCAGGGCAAATAAACACCAAACTAAGTGTTAGGGACAGAATGGAATGGGGGTGGAGTCCACAACATAACAGGTCATTTGACCATAATGGGAGTGGGGCTCAGTTAGAGAGCTAGCAGGTTGTCCAGGCAGAGTCTGGTGACTGGTGTGTGGAATGGAGTCAGGTATAGACAGGTTAGATGTGTGCAGGTCCCAGCAGAGTCGGGCATAGGTAGGTTTGACAAGTGCAGGTGCCAGCGGGTTGTCCGATGACTAATGCACAAGACAGAGGGTGGGTGTCTACATATAAGGTGGGTCCAGAGCCCGGTGGGATTTCTGGGTAACTGTGACCTGGTATAGAGAGTCGGGTGCATATACAGTGACTCCAAAAACCCTTTCCATGCTAACCCCAATGCAGTGTGTGACGTGCACCACCTTACAGTGTGGGAATTCCGCTTAGCTTTGGTGGAGTCACACATAGTACATACCTTTGGCTACAGGGCTGCTCCCTGGGTCATGTGATTTGGGCCACAGAGTGTAGAAATATGATCAATTTAAAACAGCAATACCATGGAAAGGGTTTTTTCACTTTTGAACTGATGACTAGGATCTCAGTCAAATCATAGAATAATGGCCATTATTTGTTTGTACAAACAAATATATACATATAAATAGTATGTCTGAGTTTAAAATAGTTCCCACACTTCCACACTTCTTGATTCCTAACCACCATCATGGTCAGATCCCTCTCTCTTACTCAACAAAACACCATCCTCTCCTTGCTTGATTCTGGCCACTCTGGTGAAGCCATTGCCAAGAGAACTGGTGTTATCCCCTCTGCCATATCCAAACTTCGCTCCAAACAACATTCTCTCCTTCCCAAAGCTGTTGGGGGTCATCCCTCAAAGCTTTCCCATACCAATATCTGACATGCTCAACACCTCATCACCTCTGGCAAATCTGAAAATGCTGTCCAAGTGACCAAAGCCCTCACCAACATTATCAACCAGCCCCTCTCTACCAATACAGTCTGCCTCCACTTGACGAAAGCTGGTATGAAGGCTGTGGTCAAGTCAACATGCCCCCTTCTTTCTGCTAGGCATCGCAAAGTTCACTTAGATGTTGCCTATGCTCACAAGGATTGGACTATGGAGGACTGGAAGAAGGTCATATAGTCTGATGAAACCAAAATCAATTGCCTAGGGTCAGATGGACATAAATGGGCATGGAAAAGGGCAGGTAAAGGCCTGAATGATAGGCTGGTAGAAGGAACTCTGAAGGTTGGAGGAGGTTCTCTCATGATGTGGGGCTGTATGACTTGGGAGGGAGTTGGCTTTTCTAGCAAGATTGATGATAGGATGAGCTCCAGCAAACCCTGGAGTATTATGGTCTCAATCCTCCTGACATCATCTTTCAGCAGGATAATGACCCCAGGCATACCTTCAGGCTGGTCAAGAACTGGCTAGAGGAGCAAGAATTCAGGACTATTGTCATATATTTTGTCACTTTGTTTCTTTGTTTAACCTTTAAGGGACATTAGTCAAATAGTAGAGGACTGGATCGTTTAACTTTGGCTCAAGAGTTTAAGATGTCATTGTTCTGATAACATAAGATTTATTGCTAGCTCTAAACCCTAGAATTAGCATATCTTAACCCTAGGTAGCTAGGTGGCACTGCCATGGAAACCAGCAGAGTCATGGATTACATACTAATAAGGTATATCTAGCCTTTATAGTATGCAATCTACCCCATCTCCTTGACTACATATTGAGGGAGATGACTCATTGGTGCATCATATCAATATGGCTATGCAATGAGTTATGATCAGAGCTATGACTCAGATACATAGCTCAGATACATAGTCATAGCTGGTTGGATAACTCTGAAATACACTTATGAGTCAAGTATGGGAAATACTGACTCATTCTCCTAGTCACATTACTTAGTAAGCAGGATCTTGGACTAGTATAAATACAGGCTCAAATCACGTATTTAGGATATCATTCAATATCACATCACTTGCTCATTTAGCTACACTTGCCTACTAGGTCCACACATTGTGCTGAAGTTGAGTACTCTCCTTGCCAATCTGTTGACCATCTTGTTTCCTTGAGTTGAGCTTTCTCCTCGAAAAAGGGACATGGGCATGTAGTTGAATAAAAGTGGATACTGATTTAATTGACAAAACTCCTATATACAGATTAATTTGAATTTGAATCTCCTTTCTCAAGCTACACTACTTAACTCAAGTAAAAAGAGTTTACAAGTATGCTAAATAGTAATAATACATTACAACTATGGTTTTGCCTGCACAGTCTCCAGACCTGAATCCTATTGAACATCTCTGGGGTTGTCTCAAGAGAAGGCTTGCAGAGCATGAAACCCCCCCCCCCCAATGGAATCCATGAATTGTGGGAAAGGGTTCAAGTGGAGTGGGATGGAATACCAGTTGAGGAGTGTCAGAAATTGATTGAAAGCATGCCTAGAAGGGTTCAGGCAGTGCTTAAAGCAAAAGGTGGTTATACCAAGTACTGATAATATGTAAATACCCTTTCCAGTTCAAAAGTGAAAAAACCCTTTCCATGGTATTGCTGTTTTAAATTGATCATATCTCTACACCCTGTGGCCCAAATAACGTGACCCAGGGAGCAATCTTGTAGCCAAGGATATGTACTATGTATGACTCCACCAAAGCTAAGCGGAATTCCCATGCTGTAAGGCAGTGCACTTCACACACTGCAACACAGTTGTTCATCCTGGATGAACACCTGCATACATGCAACACCTGCAGCTTCAGTGCTAAAGTTGCGTGTGCACAGTTGTTCATCCTGGATGAACACCTGCACACATGCAACACTCACAGCTTCGGTGCTAAAGTTGCATGTGCACAGGTGTTCATCCTGGATGAACAGCTGCATACATGCAATACCCACAGCTTCAACACTAGATAAAAGTTGCGTGTGAACAGTTGATCATCCTGGATGAACACCTACATACACGCAACTTCGGTGCTAGAGTAAAAGTTGTGTGCACACAGCTGTTCATCCTGCTTCCTAGATGCCCTACCCTATGACACCCTACCTGACCCATATAACCCTAAACCCTGACAAC
Source organism: Hysterangium stoloniferum (assembly GCA_015178975.1). NCBI lineage: Eukaryota > Fungi > Basidiomycota > Agaricomycetes > Hysterangiales > Hysterangiaceae > Hysterangium > Hysterangium stoloniferum. The sequence continues at coordinate 805,943 of WHVD01000026.1, forward strand.
TAGACTCTTTGTTCTAAGCATTGTAGTGCAATCAAATCGGCTGCCTGATTTTTATGAGCACTGTACTTCAGTCAGAGCAATCCCTTGATTGATCTGGGCACTGTCATGTAACCAGATCACCCCCTTAATTAATCTGAGCCTTCTCCTCCCATCAGATCGTCCCCTTAATCAATCTGAAACTCATTTTGCAACCAGAACAACCCCTTAATTAATCTGAGCCTTCTGTTGCCATCAGATCACTCATTAATCTCAGCCTTGTGTTGCAACCAGATCACCTTCTCAATTGATCTGTGCATTGTCCTGCATTCAGAATAATTCCCCGAATATTCCTGAACACTCTCTGACAACTAGATTCTGTATTATAAGCCTTACATTGTGATCAAATCAACTGCCTGATTTTTCTGAGCACTGTACTTTAGTCAGATCAACCTCCTGACTGATTTGTGCATTGTCATCCAACCAGATCACCCCCTTAATTAATCTGAGCCTTCTCCTTCCATCAGATCGTCCCCTTAATCAATCTGAAACTCATCCTGTAACCAGATTAGCCCCTTAATTAATCTGAACTGATTCTGGGAACCAGATCCCCTTCTACATTCATCAAGCCCTTGTGCTTCAACCAGATCACCCCCTTAATTAATCTGGGCCCTTGTGCTCCAACCAGATTACCCCTTAATCAACCTTAACTTCATCTGCCAATAAAGGCATTTCCTTTTCTGTGAACAATACCTCTCAACATATAAATAGTGGGCCTCTACCACCCCATCTCCCTCATCCTGACTTATCCAGTCATCCCTCTATCCAAACTATCAAGTGTCAATACTTGTTACTATCCTCTGACACATCTCTATCACATCCTGCCCTTACTTTGGCCTGATTGCACTATGAGCTTGAGTTATGATCTTCTACCTTGCAACTTTGATGTTGATACCTTTCTTTGTTTATTTATCTTTATTTTAGACAAGTCACTTATTCACCTCTTGTTTGCTCTACCCTTTCATCCTTGTCACTGTGCTCTTCTGCACTCTCCTCTGGAATATTGCCTTGCTTGTTGGGGTTCTGGTGCAAAGGTGAGTGCACTGTGTCTAACTTATCCCTAGATACCTTTGATTTGTACCTTCTTCTTTGTTGCTTACATTTTCTCATATGTTATATGGTTTCCATACTTCATGTATGTCCCGCTGAACTGCTATGCCTCTCTCTGAGACTAGTATTGTACCCTAAACCCTAAAACCATGCTGTTTCAGGGCCCTCCTGACTGTTTGGGGTGAAACATGATGTTGATTGATGGAATTAATGTAGTGTGTGGCCTGGACAGCATGATCTAGCTTGCCAGAGATGATTTGATGGATGATCCTCCTGTGGTCGGTAGGAGAAAGCTTGAAAGGATGTCCACCTTTCAGGTTTTCTTTGTTTATATCTGTTGAACAACACCATTGAAACACTTAATTTTGGGCATGGCTGCCCAGTATCAACAACTTTCGGGCATGGCCATCCAACACCAATAACATGCTGCCTAGCAACATATGCGGTTAAACATATATAAACTGAAGGATTATGAAAGTATCACCTCAGTCCATTATATCATATATGAGACTGAGGTGAGTTCAAAAACAGTTATGTATTTGCACAATGTAACTAATAGTCATCCATCTTTAGGTACATGAAATATAGTCCATTATATCATATACAAGACTGAGTTAATTGTCTTTAGATCTTACTTTCTAACAATATCCACCTCCTGACCAATTCTACTTATAGTAGACTTGCTAAGACCTGTTATAGTGGCCACATTCCTATTGGAGAGTCCATTTTGTAGGAGGGAGATGGCTTGTTCTCTTTTGTGAGGAGAAATAGTTTTCATGATGAGGGTGATAGTTAAAATGTGGCTTTCACAGTCACATATCAATTAGAACATGGAATATATGTTACATGATTTGTTTTGGAATTTAAGAGGTCATACAAAGTACTAGAATAACCATCCTCCTAGGTGGACACAAGGTATCTGTTATGTATTTCTATGTTTTCTCCATTTTTTACCAATGCCCCCCAAGATATCTGGTTCAAAAAGGATGCTCATAAAAGTGTCCCAATGATTGGGTATTTGTAAATATTCACTGTGACACTAATTTTCATCAAGCTTATCTAATACTTGGGCACAAAGGTATCAGTATACTAAGGCATCTCTGAGAATATTTTCACTATTTTAGAAAGTTTATTTGATCAGCTATAAAACATTTAATTGGAATTATCAAAACATTGGGACACTTTTATGAGTGTTACGACCAGAAAATCTGCCAGACCCCGGAACCCATCCTATATGCACCCGACTCTCTATATACACCAAGTTACAGTTACCGAACAACCTGCTAAAATATGGACCTCACATCTGTCTATGCCCGACCCTGTGTCTCATGTATCAGTCATCAGAATACCTGCTGGGACCCATGCATATATCAACCTGTCTAAACCTGACTATGTCTCAAGTACAAGTTACTGGACTCCACCTAGACAATCTGACAGCTTTCTAACTGAGCCTTGTTCCCATTATGGTTTTATGACCTGTCAAGTTTCTTTCTCCACTCCTATTCCATTCCATCCCTAACACCAGGATTGGTGTTTATCTTTCCCATTTCATGTTTGCTTGTTTAGGATTTGATTATTACCAGATTTGGTATAGCATACATTCCAAAGTCTATATACTCTAGAATGTTTTGTACATACAATCCAGTCAGAAAATCAACTAAGATTTCCCCCAGTAAATTAGTATAATCCTCTCTACTCTTATCACTCTCATCTTTGATCTAAACTCTCTCATCATTGTCTCGGGGCCCACGGCCCCTCTGACTCAGCATCTGACCCATTGACCTCTGTGCGTTTCCCGACTAGACTCTACAACCCAACTCATCAACTGTTTGACAACTCAACCTCTCAACTACCAACCACCACCCCAGACTCCCTGGGTTTCCCATCTGCCAGTTTGAAACAAGGCTATGACCCATGGGGTGCAAGCACCCTATTATGCTACCACCCCACAACTTTACACAGTCGCTTTGCAACCTGGATCGACAATTCTAACTATTCATTAGAACATATGATATGATCCAATTCAGAGAAACTTATTAAACCTATTACATTATTTATCACTATTTATCATTATATACTTTATATACTTTTGTAAATTCACTGAATCTAAAAGACATGATCTGTGGGAGGCAAGCCTCTCACTATGCTACCACCCTACAACTTTACTCAGTTGCTTTGCAATCTGGTAGATCAATAATAATATCTTGAAACACTACATCAGCAATCATATATGTCTTGGAATAGTATTTTCAAATACTTGACCATATAACCTTTGTATTACTTTCTGCAACCATGTCATATTGAGGGCTTCTGTACATTCCTACATTCCAGCTTCCCATTTATTTTCATTCATACTTATACCCCACTTCCCTTCCCTTCTACTCATCCTCTCTTCCCTTCTACTCATCCTCCCTTCCCTACTACTAATCTCCAGGTCAAATATTGAGTTAGAACCTACCTGTTCTCACCATGCTACCATCCACAACTTTACTCTGTATCAACAAATCTAAGTATTTATTAGGACATGTGATCTAACTCAGAGAAACTTATTGTAAAGTAATTAAATTTTATTAATTATTTATACTTTTATATACTTTTTGCTTCTGCACAATTGTCATATATTTTATTTGTTTCTCTGTTTAATCTTTAAGGGACATTAGTCAGACAATAGAGGACTGGATCCTTTAACTTTGGCTCAAGAGTTTTATGATGATGTTGTTCTAGTAACATATGATTTACTGCTAGCTCTAAACCCTAGATTTAGCATATCTTAACCCTAAGTAGCTAGGTGGCATTGTCATAGTGATTCCATGGAAACCAGCTGAGTCATTAATTACATACTAATGAGGTGTCCCTAACCCTTGTAGTATGTAATCTGCTTTGTCTCCCTGACTACATATTAAGGAAGATGACTCATTGACTAGTCATATCAAAAAGGCTGTGAGTAGGGATGATCTATGACTTAGATACATAGTCATAGCTGGTTGGATGACCTATGAGTCAAGTATGGGAAATACTGACTCATTCTCCTAGTCACATTACTTAGTAAGCAGGATCCTGGACTAATATAAATACAGGCTCAAATCATGTATTTAGGATATCATTCAATATCACATCACTTGCTCATTTAGCTACACTTGCCTACCAGGTCCACACATTGTGCTTAAGTCGAGTACTCTCCTTGCCAATCTGTTGACCGTCTTGTTTCCTTGAGTTGAGCTTTCTCCTAGGAAAAGGGACATGGGCAGGTAGTTGAATAAAAGTGGATACTGAATTAATTGACAAAACCCCTACATACAGATTAATTTGAATTTGAATCTCCTTTCTCAAGCTACACTACTTAACTCAAGTAAAAAGAGTTTACAAGTATGCATGTCCTACCGGTATCCATGGATTGTCGGGACCCAAAGGTGAGTCCGATCACTTTCTTGATTGTCAAGCGGGTCGCTAATGCGACTGATGGGCGTTCCTGAGAATGTTGCCACCGTCATGTTAGGAATGGTAATGTCAGGTCCCCTTCTCTTGTCTGACGTCTCTTCGAACGTCATCAGAACCGAGAGGTGAGTCCGACTGACATCTTGCTCGTCGAGTGGGTAGCTAATGTGACTGAGGGGTGTTCCTGAGAATGGTGTCACTGGCATGATCGAAATGGTGAGGTCGGGTCCCCTCCTCTTGTCTGACGTTTCCTCCTTGAAATCAGAGGATCAGAGTGGTGGGATAGGCTCATCCCTTCGTGTTCGTGAACTGTGATGGTGGCCATGATAAGTGGTGATGTTGCAGTGAGGAACTGATGCAATTTGGATGTAAGGAATAGGAGAGGGTGTAGGATTCTGAATTAATCAAAAACTGCTAATGCTGGATTAACAATATTGAATTCCCAGAATGTCCACCAGTTTATGTAATGTATTATTACTATTTATCCTCTTCCAGATATTAGGTGATAGCCCAAATAACCTTGTTTAGCCACACTGGAGTCATCCCAAGGTTTTTGGAGTTTGAAAACCTTCTGAAAATCCTAATATTTGGACAAATTCTCTAAGAATTCCTTGAACTGATAAATTGTTTGAAATTTTTAAGTTTCAATAGGATTTTCCAAAGTGGAAATTCATATCTGAAAACCTTAAAAATTTGTATCAGGAAACTCTGACTAATGGTGTTTCCTCTTAGAAAATTTGGCCAAATAGTAGGATTTTTGAAAGGTTTTTCAACTCTGAAAACCTTGGGGTCCAGTGCCATGGCATTTGTGCATATTTTAAAGGTCCACACAAGTCTTAAAGATAAATGTTTGGGGTAATGAAATATAAACTCATAGAATAGGAAGTCATAGCCAAAAGGAATAGTCTCCCCAAACAATGTGAGGGTTTTTCAGTAAAATTTTGGATATTCAAGAAGTTGTGACCATCCTCCTATGTACCTACCTTAAAATTGTCATGAACACAATTGTATAGTTGGAAGTGTCAGAATACTATAGTAGGTGAGTTCCCTTCCCAATGAAATCTTTCCACCTTGGAGTGGGTATGTAGACTCACCTGAAAAATAGAGCATGAAGAATTTATGCAAACAAGGAGAGAACAATAAATAAACATAACAATGCAAATATGAGCATGTGGGCATACTAAAGGAGACAAATAGAAAACAAGTCATTATGATCTAAATGAAGACAAACAGAAATGACTTGGAAAATAAAATAAAATGTAATTGACTTACCAGACAAAGAAGAAAATGAGAGTGGATTAGTGAAATGCTGGTAATGATTTCATTGGAGGATAGTCATAATTTATTGAATATACAAAATTTTATGAAAAAGTCCTCATATTTTAAAGTGAGACTATTTCCTCTGGCTATGACTACTTGTTTTAGGAGTTTATATTTCATTGCCCCAACATTTCATCTTTAAGACTTGTATGCTCTTTTAAAATATGCACAAATGTCATGGTTAAACAAGATTATCTGGGTTGTTACCTAATCTTTGGGATGAAATGCATTCTCTAGTATCTCTGTGACTTTTAAATATCCACAAATATCATGGTCAAACAACATTATTTGGGTTATGAGTTAATCTTGGGGATGAGATGCATTCTCTTGAATGTATACATGTAAACTTTCAAATATAGTTCATATAATTTAAATTTATTTAATTTAGGAAGTTAACCAGAACTACATACAGTATCTGGCCAACCAATCCATATCTGGCCAACCAATCCATGTTGTAGAATTTATCCCCAAAAGGATAATCTATATATGTTTGTTTGACTAAATGTTTGTCAGATACAAGATTAATATTAATATTTCCTTATTCTCCAGAATGTCACCTGATGGACTGAATTTAATGAAATATTAATTCTACAGCAAACAATATAAATACATATACTTGAGTGGATAAATAACTTTTAAAGTTTTTGGCCACCCCCCATTGTGATGCAAAGAATGACATCATTGTTGTTGGGTGTCATGAACCACTAAAATAGGAAACAGAAATGAAACAATGTTGAAAAACCATTGGATGGCTACAAAATGGATATTCAAAAGTGCAGTGATTTTTGAGATCAACTCACAAGTGTCCATAAGAGAGACAAAAGTGGTGGTTGCAAGTTAAAAGAAGGCATGGTGTTGGCAACCTTAGACAGAAACCAAAAAATATATGAAAGGTGACTGATGAGATGAATTAAAAAGGGAAGTGAAATATCACAAACATTATGAAATACACCAAAACAAATACATGACTATAAAATACATTAGAAAACAGGTGGAGCAATGAAAAAAAAAATGATGGTGGCTATGTTAGACAAAAAAACTAAGCAGTGTGCAAATGATGAACACATGAATACATTGAGAAGGATAGGGAAATTTGGTGAGCATTATGCAAGACACCAAATGTTTTGCCAGAAGATGCAAAAAATGACATATTTGTTGATGATATTAATCCACATGGACCATTCATGAAGTGATGGTTTTCAGAGAGGGCTTATTATATATGTAACTTCCTCATCTTTCTTATCTGAGGAGGTCATGGCCACTACATGAATGTTCAAAGTGTTCACTGGCCATATTTGGCAAATAACAATGACCCCAATATGTTTACAAAGGGATGTCAGTGTCTGACTGCCACAGGTTTATCTGTTCAGTGCAGTGCCTAAGGTGTGCCTGCTATCTTCCAGGACCTGCACCTGTAGTTGTTCTGCATTAGTCCATCTACCCAGTTGGGCAGCCAAGTTGGCCGTGGCACTCAGTGTGTCTGGGTGTTCAGTGCCTAGGAGCTGCTCCCTGGCCTTCAGCACCTGGACCTCCAGATGTTCTGCATCAGTCCATCTACCCAGTTGACGATATGTGGCAGCCAAGTTGGCCCTGGCACTCAGTGTGTGTGGGTGTTCAGTGTCTAGGAGCTGCTCCCTGGCCTTCAGCACCTGGATGTCCAGTTGTTCTGCATCAGTCCATCTACCCAGCTCATAATATGTGGCAGCCAAGTTGGCTCTGGCACTCAGTGTGTCTGGGTGTTCAGTGCCTAGGAGCTGCTCCCTGGCCTTCAGCACCTGGACCTCCAGATGTTCTGCATCAGTCCATCTACCTAGTTGACAATATGTGGCCGCCAAGCTGGCCCTGGCACTCAGTGTGTCTGGGTGTTCAGTGCCTAGGAGCTGCTCCCTGGCCTTCAACACCTGGACGTCCAGTTGTTCTGCATCAGTCCATCTACCCAGCTCATAATATATGGCAGCCAAGTTGCCCCTGGCACTCATTGTGTCTGCGTGTGCAGTGCCTAGGAGCTGCTCCCTGACCTTCAGCACCTGGACCTCCAGTTGTTCTGCATCATTCCATCTACCCAGCTGATAATATGTGGTGGCCAAGTTGGCCCTGGCACTCAGTGTGTTTGGGTCTTCAGTTCCTAGGAGTTGCACCCTGGCCTTCAGCACCTGGACCTCCAGCCATTCTGCATCCACACATTTACCAGTCACTTTGTACACTAGAGCAAATCTCTCAGAAAGATCATCATAGTAGTCTTTTTCCTTTCCATTAGTCACAGACTGATTTGCAATAATGTGAGACAGAACATCTCGTCGGAATAATATGTCATTCAATGTATTTGATTTATTGATGCTGCCTACTATTAATGCTCTGGCTGCATAATAATGGGGTATACAATTTATACCCAGTGCCTGATCTCTTATCCACATATGAATTACTGGGTGCATTGTCCATGACCATGAACATTGTGTAACTGGATCTCTGGAGAGAAATGAATAATCACAGAGGACTTGCATAGCTAATCTGAATGGCAGACTTTCCCACTCCTCATCACTATCACATCTGAGCAGCTGAGCTGGTAGATCTGATGAAGTGGTTTTCAATCTCCCATCATAAGTATTTGCAGGTGGAAATTCTGCAGCTCATTTGAAGATGCTTTCCATGATGTTCTGGTGATGAAAGAACCCCAACACATTCAATATGAATAATGCATCTTGTGCTCTTTTTGAGGACATGACCTGCTTTTCAATCAGATCATATGACACTTTTAAAGTACTATAAACAGTGTGATTATATCCCAGTGCCCCTTTCATAGATGGATTGTCTGCATCAAAAAAATCTCTTTGATATTTTTCAAGCATAATTAGATACTCTGAGATTCTACAGAGTCCAGTTGAGATGGCTCCACCAGCAATGTCTAGTGCCAGAGGCAAGAAGCCAAGTTTGGTAACAATCTTCTCTGACAATTTCTGTATTGTAATGTCAGCTTCATTGTCAGATTTGGCTGCAGCATGAAAGAGGGCAACTGCTTCATCACTCTCCATTGGAATAACATTTATTGACTCTGTGACATGGCTGGCTAGCCCAGGATTATGGCTAGTAATCAGCACATGAATCTGCCGCATCTGTTGCAAATACTTTTTAACCACTCCATCCATTCCATCAGCATTGTCAAAGATGATGAGACACCTCTTTTGAATGGCTGTAAGCCACCTCAAAACTTCCTCTGGAGCCTTTTCAATGCCCTTGGATTTAATTTGAAGATCATCAGCAATACTTAAAAAACCATTTACTAATGTTTCTGTATTTGTACCATCTATCCAGAAAATCTTCCAAAAGTTACTTAATACCTTGCTGTCAGTGCTGATAAGAATAAATAAATGATTAGCAGCTCACTAGTCATTGCTAAGTAGCTCTTCAATGAATTTCAAACAAATCTGTGTTTTCCCAACTCCTCCCATACCATACAAAAGGAACCGTTTCCATGCCGGGAGGGAATTGAGGCAGTTCTCCAGAGCAAAAAACTTTCGGAGTCTGATGAGATATTTCTCCCGTCCCACAAAGCTTGGACTAGGACAGAGCTTGGGACTGTATATAGGCCCATTGAGGGTATCCTCTGCTGAATAATGTTAACCTGTGTATGTCTATTTTGTTAACACACACCACTTTGATCATTAAATTTAATCCACCGGGAATGAACTGCAGCTGGAGCCTTCTTGACCATATCTTGTATAGCATACAACACAGACTTGAAGTCATCATCATTAACAGACTCAAATTTGGACATCCCAGTGTGATCCTTATGCATGCCTATCGGTTCTATGTTGACAGCCCCAGGCACCACAGCAGATGATCTGGGAACAATCTAGATACATTCTATAATTTAAAATTTCCTTCAGGTATATTAGAATTTCTAAACTCACAGTTGAAATATGACCAGGGAGAGTAGTAGCTAAAGTTTCATAGAAAAACTTCATGTGTAAATAGGCAGTGATGGCATTAAAATCAGATATTTGTTGTTGTAATAGTTCGGAGTGAGCGGTCAAATGCCTCAACAAGATATTGTTTGGCCGCCTGCATAGCGAAACAAGTTTGGGCGCTATGTCTGTTCCTTGGTGAGGGGTACCAAGGAAGACGATGCCATATGTTGACAAATGAATCCATTTATGTGGGAAAAGATGCCCTTTATGGGCAGCATTTGCTTGTAATAGGGCCTGTTCCCAAGTGTGAATGAAATGAAGCGCGATTTTTTATTATTATGAGGTGACGTACACTCTTAAGAATAATGCCGCCAAGGCTATGTGCGATGAAGATTATGGGGCGTTTCTATAGAAAATAGAAAAAAAAGTCATCAGGAAGCAAGCCAAATACCAGTGATTTCAGTCAGTGAACCTTAGTGTCGTCTGTTTCCCTAGACATGCGAAGTCGTACAAGGAAATTCTGTGCATGACCATATAAAGTCTGTTCACACAATAAATTCTCTGTGTAAGCATCGTACCCATGTGACAAAATGCGCGCTCCAGGTATAGCCTGTGGGAGAAAGTCCTGGAGCCAGAGCTTGTCGTTATCGGCCGTCCAGGACTTTTCGCGATGGCCATCGAGCCCATGAATAGCGACAATACTATACAAGGTTAGGAAGCGGAAACTGATATGTTTAAAGCTCAATCACTCACTATATCGTGGGGGTAGTCCCCGGTGAAAGTTCCTTAATTCCGAAACCGGGATCATTGTATGTGTCTCCCGGTTGCTCCACGACATCAGGAGAATGACCACTTCTTAGTTCGATTTTAGCAAAACGATGACGCAGCTTCGCCAAAAACGGCATGATGAGATGGTATGGTTCTAGTAAGGGAGTGCTAAGTACGCAGATCAACGTGGCGAGAGTGGTGATACGTTGGTGACTTGTGACTTGCTTCTCTGTACCCACGGTGCACCGCCTCGTAGTTCTTATCGAGTAATCCTTGCACGTGTGTCGGAACAGGAAAGCAAATTCTTCAGATTTAATCTGAACGTTGGCCTTAGACAATAACAGCGTCATTCGACAATTTCAGGTGATGGATTCCCGGGAGTTGCGCAGGATCAGTTTGGGGTGTCGTGGTGTAATGGATAAGGTGTACGCTCGTCAGCGAGTCTGCTGCAGAGGCAAACACGGCACAGCGCCGCGTTTTCGAATTCAACTTGGGCGCCGCGGCGGTGAGATTGGGGCTATGCGTGGTGGAGCTACCCCCTTCGACTTTCATATACACATACCGGTATTGGTTCTCCATCATCGTCATACCTAGACATGCATACCACCATAGCGCCAAGTTACGGACTACATCATCACGTGTTCTTTTAGTCATATAGTGAAGTGGCATCACTCGCTGTTTATTTACTGCTACATTACTGTTATTATAGATTTTATCACAAGCAGCGGCTGGATTGTTACACAGAATCGGATTGAATTGGTTAATGTCTCCTTCCGACGGACAGTAGGGTTCAGCGGGCCTTTTAGTTCAATAAAGAAAAGTATCTTCTGGGTTTGGAAAGACTTGTTAATGGAGTCCAGTTCCCCAGACCAAATCCTCCAGCGCCTTAGTGTTGAGTGGGTTTGCCATCCTGCCTCAAGGATGAAGTGGCAAAAGGTGAAGATAGCAAACCCAAGACATTGTCTCATATGCCCAGAATGCAGATGCACACTATTGGGAACATCATGTGGAAATCACCCACAAGACACATATGGACAGAACCAACGTCTGTAGCAAATAAAACTAACAGCAACAACCCATCAGGCAACAACTCAAACTCCACACAATCAGACCAGAAGAATGATAAAAAGTTTTCCAACAACAACAACTCTGGCAATAGCAACAAAGGTCAGCAATCCAGCAAACAACAATTGTCTGTTGAAATTTTGGCCATTTGGTAATAATCTCAACATGATGACACTTGTGGGTCTTAATACACTTTGTGATAACACTACATAGTCCTGTATAGTAGCTTAGTAATATTAATGCTTTTTTGCTCGCATCCACGGTGTACCAATGTATACCCCCCCCCTTTGCATCAACATGGGTGTGCTTATAACCTCCGACCGAAGGCCAGTGCCTATCACGTAATCAGTTCACACGAGTCATTAAGTTAACGGCAGGCTGTTGGTTGGCATCATTCTCACTGGCCCTATTATGGAAGTTCACACAAGTCATGGAGGTTTGAACCACAGAAGCTTTGGCACATCAGGATTGGACTGTGGAGGACTGGAAGAAGGTGGTGTGGTCTGATGAGACAAAAATCAATAGGCTGGAGTCAGATGGTAGGAAGTGGGTATGGAAAAATACAGGGGAGGCCTTGAGTGACAGTCTGGTTGAGGGAACCCTGAAGTTTGGTGGTGGATCTTTGATGATGTGGGGGTGCATGCTGTGGGGGGGTTGGTTATGCATGCAAGATTGATGGAAGCATGGATGGGGATCTGTACATACAGATTCTGGAGGATGACCTGCAATCCGGTTGCGTAGCCTCCTCCCCCTCCTCCGCCGCCGTCGCCACCGGGGCCACCAGTGCCTCCTGCCAACACGGTTGTCGACGCAGTGCTGTGTCTTCTGAAGCTCTGTCCGCCGCCTCCGCCGCCTGTCCCCGGCCCTCCCCCTGCCGCGCCGGCGCCGTTATACCCCCCCGGCGACGTCGTCCCGCCCCCGCCGGGTGGCGCACAGGACGCGGCGCCGCCCTGCCCGGAGCCAAAGAGGGCACGGTACGGGTCCTCCACGCTCACGCACATGACACCCCCGCCCACGCCCACGCCGAACAGCTTCGGGAGAAGGTGCTGCGGGTGCTGCTTCGGGTGCTGCGGGTGGTGGTGCGGGTGGTGATGCGGGTATTGCGCCTGGGCATTGAGGTGCGGCGATTGGGGGTCCTAGCGTCGTTTTGGGAGGCGCGAGGCAGAGACGGGGAGGGCGGTGGGGGGAGGTAGGCGCCGTGCGGGTGCTGCCGGTGGTCGTGGGGTCAGGGAGGGGTGGGTCGATGTGCGCGGAAGAGCACCCCCCTCGAGGACACACATCTGAATATTAAAAAAACGACGGGTTCAGCCGACGCACCTCTTCGCAAATCGCAAAGTGTTGCAAAAAGTCCAAGTACTCCGACTACGTCTACCGCCACCGCCCCAACAACAGCCGCAGGAAGCGCCGCACCGATGCCTCGTCCTACGACACCTCCATCTCTCCGCACGACTTCCCCGCCGACGAGTACGGCAGCGTCTCCCCCGTCGACGGCGCGCCCTACCGCCTCCCCTACGGGCTCGACACAGCCCACTACTCCAGCAGTTGCCACTATGCCGATGCCGTGCCCGCTCTGAATGGACCCGCCGTCTACTACGCGGACCCGACGACCACTTCCCGCCCTCCGCGAAGCTCGAGAGCCCCACCTTCCCCAAGCTGGGGCACACGTACAGCGGCCACGGGCCCCACGGACACAACCCGCACGGCCATGGACAGGGACACGGGCACGGGCACGGGCCGCACGGCGGCGGTGGTGGACACGGACGCACGGGCCCTACCACACGCTGCACCGGGGCGGCGCGCCGGGGTTTGGGACTCTGACGGCGCCGTTTTTCCCGCAGGGCCCTGGGGGCTCTCCGAGCACGTCACGAAATCCACCGATACATCATCCAGGGACTGCTGTGATCTATTCGGGCCGTGGGTGCGCACATCATAACCGTATGTGAGAATCCTAGCGGAAGGTATCGCCTCTGGCAAGAGATCGCGAAGTCAAAGGATCTGCAGTGAAGGACGCCTCCCTGTCTCCATAGAGGTCATGTATAGCGACTCATCGGGAAAGCCCTTGCTCCAAAAATGTTTAGGATCCTCAATAGTGGCTGATTTTATATAAAGTCGGTTAAGGATCCAACATGTGATTGGCGGGTTTAGAATCTATTAGGTATAACGAGTATTGCAGAAGTAAACGTGCATATGAAAAAGGTGAGACAAAATGTCTCGAAAAGACGCAATGCATCATATGTTCAATCTCCTCTCAAAAGTACTCTTATATACGTGTAGTATAGCTAGGGAATCTCTCAGCGAACGTTTATTCGCTGAGAGTAAGTGATATGTGTATTGCCTCATCACAAAACAAAACATATCTATGTATTTAGATACTTAAACGTCTTTAGGTTATGGGCCCCGGCTCTTTATATTGATAGCAAACAATTAACAAGCCATCCTAATTAATCGCTGAAATGATTACCTTGGACAAAATTAAGAATTATGAAATAAGCACTGGGAGTGCTTACCAAGTTTTTCCGAAGTTACACAAAGACAATTATTTTACTTGGAGCGCAAGTATGAAAACCGTGCTGGAGTCTTTGAATCAATGGAAGGTCGTAACTGGAGAACTGGTGGATCCTATCCGCGTAGATGTGAAGGTTCCAACGATGGAGGAACTTGAGATCGAAGAGGCCTGGGAACTTCGAAAGAAGAGGGCCTACAGCGAGATAATGCTCCGTGTTGAAGACGAGCCCAGGGTGGCTATAATGGTGGATAGTAATCCGGTCAATGCATGGGAAACTTTGAAGATGACTTACGGAACACGATTGGCCAATAGTCGTGTGACACTACTTTCCGAACTCGTTTGTATGCGTTACGATGGGACAGGAATTATCGAATATAAATCCCAAATGGACTCCATCAGACTTAAATTGTTGGAGGCTGGTCATGCCATCACGAATGCTGACTACCTCAGCCTATTCATGAGTACGCTACCCGAGGATTTCGATATAATGTCAATGACAATCGATTATGATGTTGATACTGTCGAAGAAGTAGTCAATAAACTGTGTCAAGTTGAGATTCAAAAAGAAATATGTCCAGGCTATGGTGAAGGTTCTGCATTTCGTGCCCAGAGGGGCGAAGGTTCCACGTTTTGCCCCCAGAGGGGAATCAGTACGTAGTGAGGAGCGTTTCGTAATAGGGGTTGTGGTCGTGCCGCCATTCTGCGAGGAACTCAGATCAGGAGGAGTACTCCACAATCTGGTTGTTTTGAATGTGGGGATTTGTCACATTGGGCAAGCGATTGTCCTAAAAGAAAGCAGAGATATGCTCAGCGATCTGAAAATTGGAAGAACCAAAATAGAAGTAACGACTCATCTGGAAATACGCCATCTCCCTCAGTTGCAAGTAGGGGAATGTTTACCGCCGTCGAATCCACATTTTCTTGAGTAAGGAGAGTGTGCCACATAAATATTTCCTGGATTCCACAGCATCAGGACATTATGTGCCGAGTATGTATGACTTACAGATTTTATGGCATACAAAAATCCAAAGAAAATTCAAACAGCAAATGGCACTTATATTTATGCCAGAGGTATTGGAACATGGTCCAGAGTTTATAGGCAAAATTCCCAACGTCGAATGGACTCCTGAAGTTAAAGTGCAACTCCTTAATCCTGCGCAGTTTTTCAAGGATGGATATTGCGTTATGTTGAGCAAAACTGGTTCTACAATTGTCGATTCATCAGGCCGTACACTGATTGAGGGCGAATGAGAGGGGTAATGTATACCCTTTCCAGCTGGATACGATCTCCGTGTCATCGCCAGTATGCGAATATACAAATCTATCAGACGATGAATTACAAAATAGGTTGGAAGACGTACCTATGATGTTTTCCGCAAATTCAACATGTGATATTATGAAATGGCATCAGCGTTTGGGACATTTGAGCATGAACACTATTAGGAATCTTGCGCGACATTTTGTGACCGGAATGGAGATTGAAGAAATTGAAGGTTTCGAAGCTGACTGCATTGCATGTATTGAAGGTAAACAGTGCAGAAACCCATTCAAAACTGGACGTACCAGAGCGACGAAATTGGGAGAATTACTCCATATGGATTTAGCCGGACCTATGGAAACGATAAGTTTCGACAAAAAGCGTTATTTCATTATTGTTGTTGACGACTTCTCCTGTGCTGTATGGGTTGAAACATTAGCAAGCAGGAAGCGGTGTGCAAAATAAAGAAATATATAACTCAACTGGAGATGTTATTCAATACGAGGGTCCAAGGAGTTATGACGGATAACGGAACCGAGCTAATAAATTTGGAATTTAGAAGCTATCTGTTATCGAAAGGTATAGCTTTATTTACCTCGGTGCCATATACACTGCAGCAAAATGGTGTTGCAGAAAGAGGTATACGCACCATTACTGAAGGGGCAAGAACAATGTTATATGCGACGAAAATAGCGGAAGGTGCATGAAACTTACTTTATGCATCAAAACTCCCTAAATTCTTGTGGTCTATAGCAGTCAAAATGATGGCATATTTGAGAAATCGTAGTCCATCGCATCCAAACAATGGTCATACACCTATTGAAAGGATAACAGGAGAGAAGCCAGATTTAGCACATTTGCGGATCTTTGGAAGTCCAGTTAGCATGGCAGTTCCTAAGCAAAGACGTCAGAAGTGGGACTCACGTTCAAAGATGGGTTATATGGTTGGGTATGAACCGTATTCATCTGGATATTTAGTGTGGTTCCCTGGAACAAGGAGGATCAAAAAGGTACACAATGCGATATTCCATGAAGATGCGATGACATTGCCTTCACCGGTGCCTTATGAAGATGAAGGTCAATTTAGGAATATAAATAGCATACCTCCAATGCAACCCGAGAAAGAGCCTCAGCCTAGACTCACGATCCATATCCCACCTCGTCCTCGACCTATCGAAGAAAAAGAGGAAACTACGATGAGAGAAGAATCCCAATTAGTGTCAAGCATCCCTGACTATCCTTGTGGAATAACAAGATCTGGTAAAGTGTGGGAAGGAATTCGAAGTTTATTGTCAGTTGAAGAAAAAGAATTGGAAGATTCTAACGTACCGGTTGTTTTCTCGACATTGGGCAATCCGACGATAGAGGAGGCATTGAATATGCCAGGAGACAAAGGATTAGCTTGGGAAGAAGCTAGGCAGGCGGAGTGGAAGAATATGATAGAACATAATGTATTCGGCGCACCTGAAGAACTGCCACCAGGAACACGTGTTTTAAAAACCGGAATGGTGTGTCATGGATCGTACAAGAATGGCGAACTAATAAAGAGGAAAGTACGAATTGTCGTAAAAGGATTTAGTCAAATTCCTGGATTACATTTTAACGAAACATACACACCAGTCATGAAGTGGGAAATGTTCCGAATTTTACTGGCACTGGGAGCAATAACAAATTCAGCTATACGTCAATTCGATGTCAAATCGGCGTACTTACATGGGACAATGAAAGAAAAGGTTTGGGTTCAACAACTGGAGGGGTTTGAAGAACCCGGAAAGGAAAATTTAGCATTACCGTTATTGAAGGCTCTATATGGAACAAAACAGGGAGGCAATGAGTGGAGAAAAATGCTGTTTGATTTTATGGTTAAAGAACTCACCTGGTTCTGTTCCGATTTTGACAGTGCTACATTCTTCAAAATATGGGACGACGGAAGTTGGGCCGTAGTTGCATTTTGGGTGGATGACACAACTGCCGTAGGTGATGAAAAACGGCTCCTAGATCTCGAAAAGGCATTCCACGAACGATTTGGAATTTCCAGTGAAGGTGAGGCCCATTGGATATTGGGAACAAGTATCCATTGAGATGCTGAATCGAAATCTGCATTTATATCGCAGAGGGAATATATTGAAAATATAGCGAAGAAGTTCAATGTACAAAATTCCAGGCCAATTCAAACTCCCATATCACTTGGAATCGATTTCACCTCTATTATTCGTCCAAATACTGAAGAAGAACGAAATGAAGTTGAAAAATTGCCCTATCGTGAACTTATCGGAAGTTTGATGTTCGCAGCTACAGTATCGCATCCCGATGTCACATACTGTATTCTGTTAACAAACTATCTCAATATTCATCAAATCCTGCGAGAATGCATTGGGACTTAGCTAAGCACATCCTGCAATACTTATACATGACTCGTGATTTCGAGCTTCGATTGGGAGGACAAGCTCTTTGTCTGCATGGATATTCGGATGCCGATTTTGCAGGAGATCAAGAGGATAGATGTTCAACAGGTGGATATGCAATTTTTTTAGGTTCAGGAACAGTATCTTGGTCTTCAAGGAAGCAGCCAACAGTCGCCCTTTCATCCACAGAAGTGGAGTATATTGCACTTTCAGAAGCGGCTCGCGAAATTATGTGGACATGTCATTTCCTCGAAGAACTTAATATAATATATGAAGAACCAACAGCAATTTTTGAAGATAATCAAGGTACTATCGCATTCACACAAAACCAACGTGCTTTGAGAAGAATGAAACACATTGAAGTGAAATACCACTTCATTCATCATTTGATTGAAAATGGCACTATCCAACTTATCTATCGATCGACTAAACAAATGACTGTGGATATATTGACGAAACCACTCTCCTCACCCATTCACTACCATCACACAGAACGTTTAGGACTTACTTCTTCAAAACTCGAGGAGGAGTATTAGGTATAACGAGTATTGCAGAAGTAAACGCGCGTATGAAAAAGGTGAGACAAAATGTCTCGAAAAGACGCAATGCATCATATGTTCAATCTCCTCTCAAAAGTACTCTTATATACATGTAGTATAGCTAGGGAATCTCTCAGCGAACGTTTATTCGCTGAGAGTAAGTGATATGTGTATTACCTCATCACGAAACAAAACTTATCTATGTATTTAGATACTTAAACGTCTTTAGAATCCAACAAACTTTTGGATCCTCAAAAGATCCCTAATCAATTTTAACTTTTATAAGAATTCAATGGATGACTATTGGAGTTTATATAAAATACAGCTCTACTAAGGATCCTAAAATTGTTTGGAGAGGGTGGTTATCCCGGGGACTACTGTAAGGAGTTCAACAATCATCTGTTATAATATAGGGCTGTGTGAGCATGCACAAGGTGCCACACTGGCAATTTGCCACTATTGTTCTTTTGAGTTTGGCTTAACCCTTTGTTGCCATATATCTATTGTTCTCAAGGCATATATAACTAGTATATATTTCTTGTACTTACACTATCCATTTGCCTCCTAGGAGACACAGAGGGTCAAACAGAAATTATATTTGTCATTGCTTGAGATTCACAAGCTTTAAGATCTTATTTCAACATGATCATCTTCTATGAGGTAAGTATCCATTTACTCGATGGTGGGAGCTTTCCCCCCACATGCAAGCTCTTTCAATCCAAAATTGGATGCATCAGGATTTGATGTGATAGGTCAAGAGGGTGGGACGAAGGCTGGCAGTAAATTGGGCATTAAAGTGAGCGTGTTAAACGGTTGACAACGGACGTAGTAAACACCATAAATGACACGGACATAGAGAGGTTTGCATCAAGGCCCGGTATTTGTTTCTTGGCAAAAGTGGCTGCGCACAGGTCTCGAAGTGTAAATATATATTCCCGAAGGCCGGGATAGAGTGGAGTAAAAGAGGTGGAAAAAAAAAATTCACTGTCATATCTTCCTACTCTGTGAATTACATTCTTTCGCATAGAGTGCAATCTAATATGTCTAAAAGTTCTTGTGACAATCGCCGATTAGTGCTCGCCTCGCTCGACATTGTCGCAATCAAATACCGGGACCCACTCGGGAATTTTAGAATCAAGTAACTACTTTAGATAAGAGTTGAAAATGGATAAAATCATGATATCTTTATAAATTTGATTATTCGGCGAGCTTTTTCAAGGGGAAGGCGATTCTCACTAAAACCCATCGGGTGGAAAGATTACATTCTAAGTCACGAAAGAAACAAGATAGTCCTAAGTTATTTTGAGATCATCTGGTTACAAATGAATTCCCTGTACTTATTTTTCAGATATTAATAAATGCTGGATTTCACACCCAAACCCCTCATACTACAAGTGATGAACAATCGTTCGATAATGCCGCCGTAAAATGTTGCAATAATAGAGTTCTGAAGCGTGCACACAAAAGTGTACATATTAATAAATAGTCCTTTGGATTACGGAAACCTTGAAAAAGTACGGGGTGGGGTGATGCATGGGCATACAGGTGTGCGAGGCTGAGCGTGCAGTTCCACAGGTCATCATTGACAATGGTCTGCTCTTTTATCTCACATTTGTGCTTATAGTAAGCTGGCCATGGCACAGAGCTCTAGCTGAACTATTAACGGAGGAGAAATTGCTCGCAAGGAGGAACTTAGCCGGCATGGCTTCGACATTTGGAGTAAGCATGACTTCAAGCAGTTTGTGAAAGCTGTTGAGGCACATGGGGGTAAGACTCTTATGATGTGCCATTACGTCTCTCTTCGGACTCTGATGTGTGTCTTTCTTGCAGGGATGTGCCAGATGAGGTGGTTTGTCAGGCGATCCAACATAAGAATAGGGAGGAAGTGAAAACATATGCTAAAGTCTTCTGGCAGCGATGGCGCGAGTTGATGAAAAATTTAAATCGGTCCAGTTCCCAATGCAAGAACTAGAGTTCAACTACCTCATCGCGAAAGGAAATGCATGGACAAAGAAAAGGATCGTTGCCTTCTTTTCCTGCTGAGCTATTATGGATTGAAGAGCCCAGACGTGTATTATCGTATTAAGAAGGACATTACCGAGTCCCCGGATTTGCGATTTGATCGGTTCTTTTAGAGTCGGACGCCCCAGGAACTGTCGAGGTGCTGCCATACACTGTTGGGTACGATCGCCAAAGAATATGAAAATAAAGTTAAGGAAGATCAGCAAAAGAAGCACGTGAAAGGCCCACTGGAAAAGGTATGTCTCTAACCATATCAGACGTGGTTACTTATCTGACCCATTGCCTTTTGTGGTTAGAAACGTTCTCTAGTTAACGTCGCAGATGTAGAATCGTCGCCTCGGGCTCTTTAATGCGTTGGTAGCAGACTCTCCAACACAGCCACAATTATCAGATAGCAATGTTGGGTGTTTGGCAAGTTGTTACGGGACCTCCCTTTTTTCGTCTTCTCCTTACTTTCACCCATCCGGCGACAATCCCCCAACTTTCCTGTCACTCCCAACACGTAACGCATTCACTGTAAGCCTGGCCACCTTACCACATACGTCATCACCAACCTCTCCCATCAACCACTCATTGTTCCGCCACTTAGCACCCTTGTGCCTTATCATGTGGTCATCATCACCAACCTCTCCCATCAGCCACTCAGTGATCCGCCACTTTATTGTTAAGTAGCACCCCTGTGCCTGATCATGCGGTTCCTTGTTCTTCCACCTCATTCGCCTTGACTCTATATAAAACCCCATATCCTATAGTGATAGGATATCTTCTCTTTGACCATTAATCCTTTTCCCACTCTTCCCTAGGGAACCTCGCATTCACCTTGTATCCTACTGATATGTAAAAATAAAGAAAACTTAGTCCTGTCCATGTTGACCGAGTGAGGCTGATACCGACAGCCTTACATTCACACATCTAAGAGACGTTGGGATATTGTGCATGTCAATTTATTCCGATTCTAATTGTATTCCTACTGCTTTGGAAATATTTTTATGGTAGTGTCTACTATATTAGATATTGTCCAAAATTATGAAACCATAATCCGTAGAGACACAGAAAATCTGGGGTTATGCGAGGCATACCCTCAGCCATGACCGACCTTCAACGGCCAGGTACTGCAGCCTCCTACGGTAGAGCGCCACCTAATAATACACAACGCGAGACACAGCGCTTCATAACAGTTACATCCGCAGATACGCGAAATTCTGGGGTACCTGTGTTTTCCACTAAAGCTCTTGTGATACCATTGTATGGTAGACAATAGCATCCCAAGAATTGGCTACACACAATGAAATGGCCACACGACACTGCCCCCAGGTGCTGGGGACAAAGGCAAAACCCTGCTACTCAACAACAAGTAGACATGAAAATAATAGGAAGAATATCAGACACATTGACCCCACTCATGGCAATGCCCTCCGTAGAAACTCAAGACACTGGGGGAGAATTGTCTGGTCTGTTATAGCTAGGAATAACATCCAATAGCCAACTACTTCAAATACAATACTGGCGCCATGCATGGTAATCTACGGGAGAGACATCAGTGGAAAGTAGCAAAGTGAACACTGAGTGGATATACAAGGGAAACAATCATAACAAGCATGACAGCGGGGCCCTCCGCACCATCGGTGAGGGACGCCGCTGTCCCAGAGTCTTGAGACGAATCACTGGTGATGTAGTCATTGATGCTCCCAAAACTCCTGCTTGAATCTGCGTGCACAATGTGAACGTCGTGATGATCGGAACTCACGCTTCCGCTTCTGCTTGTGCTTCCTCCGGCGCCGCCATTCCTCCTCCCTAATGGCATATTCAGACTGCTCGCAGGCGCCACAATCCAGTCGATATCCCCACTGGATACTATTAACAATGTCTGTGACATCTGCAAGAACTTGGATGGCATGTTTTAGCATGTAGTTGCGGGGGTTCACGTCATGTAAGATAATGCCCCCGACCTCGTGTCCTCATGATCCGCATTGAAATATTTATCGATATCAAATTCCCCAGGTGAGTGACCTCTTGGCGAAGCCCCTTGTGATTCTTCACATTTGTGTATGTCAGCAAGTAACATTGTGGTATCGTTACGCAGCTTACGTTTCCCTACACACATCAAAACGACCATTCAATGGTATCGTGTTACCACCCTGTCAGCTTTTTACTGAATATTCTCCGACAACATAGGCTGACACTGGTGCCCGACGGCATAAAAAAATTTCGTGATTTCTACTAGGCGTGCACAGTCCCAGCTCGTAAACACATGGACTATTCTGAGTGCGCTAAGGCCTAGTATAGTCAAAAAAGCTAACGATTCCCAATTCAGATTCGGCGCGACTGAATCAATTGTTCTCTTTTTAGTTTTGTTTCAGGAGTATGGCAGCAGGCATACCCCACTTATTGTCCCCAGTGTGCAAACACCGCCACCTGACGGAGGCGGGGCTAGTGGGTATCTATGTAATCTATACTAAAACTTCACTGACTCATGTGTGAAGGGACAACAAAGAGTCTGTAAGCCGTGTGATTAGTGCAGGAAGGAATAGTGGGACTTTGTTCAGGATAGGACAGGCCATTCGTGTCCAACCCCGCACTCGAACGATGGCACTTTTTCATTGACGCGGGAATTGTAGTGAAGACGCATGGCGGAGACAAGTAAAACCATCAATCCGCAAGCAACCCATATGTGATCGACCCCGCTGGCGGATGATGAGGAACGAGACGCAAGTCTCCCACTCACAAGACACCGCGGCACCTCGCGAGGCGCTGGGCCATGGTATACAATGGCAGATTTACTGCAAGAGCATACAGCATAGTCTAACCCGGCGGTGGTAGTGACATCTTGTGGGCAAGTCGATCGCATATGGGTTACTTGCGGATTGATGGTTTTACTTGTCTCCGCCATGCGTCTTCACTACAATTCCCGCGTCACCCAGTAGTAATCCAAGCCTACTGAAGATGCCTCTTAGGTGGCTTTGTCTTCAAGCAAATAACTGGGCTCGATTCTTAATCGCTTTGCCGTTCTCCGCCCCGTGAAACTTGGCATTAGAAGGCCCTTGTTTTTTTATGGAAACGTTGAGATCCGCGGACTTATTGTCCCCCGAGCATGCCCGACTTCAGTCTAAAAAGATCTCGGTCAACAAGTCTCGTGAATCTCATTAAGTCTCAGTATGCATTGGCGCGGGAGATAAGATAACTCACTGCATGTGGGAAAAAGAACATGCACTCCCGAAACAAGATACGCCCACTGTTTAAAAGACAATAAGTCCGCGGATCTCAACGTTTCCATAAAAAAACAAGGGCCTTCTAATGCCAAGTTTCACAGGGCGGAGAACGGCAAAGCGATTAAGAATCGAGCCCAGTTATTTGCTTGAAGACAGAGCCACTAAGAGGCATCTTCAGTAGGCTTGGACTACTATTGGGTGAGCTGAGAAAAAACCCATATCATGATGAGCTTTCATTTTATAATAATTCCTTCTTTTGTATAATTAACACAACAATAGGAATGGGCCAGCTTAGTATGGAACATCCCGATTCATTGTGTATTAGTACAATTTAAAAGTCTTTGTCTCTTATTAGAAGTTTGTAGTACAACAATGAAAGCAGATGCATATATAGTTCTTTTTGCTCGGAGTTTACATGTGGAACAATTGGATGTGTATATTTGGTGGGACAGACGGCTTCATTTACCCCGAGTGTGGTTCGAGGCTCGCGACAGATCCACAAACCTCCCGGTGAGGTGGACATGCCTTGAAATGGACCAACATTTCACATGTACTACTTGGTAATTGTATTACGTGCGAGTTTATAGTGTCAATATTTGTGGCACTACACTAAAGTCGTTCGTCCTGAAAATGTCATTGTTAACCTCTCGTGGTAGTAATAGGATATTTGAGGGGAAAAGGCATACAGGGATGGATAGACAATAGCTATCGGTTTAATAGGAAATATGGGCAGTCGATGGAGTCAGCGACATGTGCTCCAGAGCAGTTGAGGCACCTGAAGTCATGGGCAGTCTTGGTTGGCAAGGAGGTTGGCCAACTTACATGCGGTGCATTTGGAGCGGTGGTCAGCTTCAGCATGACGGTCCCCGGAGTTGCACTGTGCAGGGGGGTGGCCGAGGGACCAGTGGTTCATTTGCGAAGTTTTGGCTTGTCAACCTGCCATAACAGGAGCACCAAACATGAAAAATTGTGTGGAGGGCTTCTTTAGGGAGGAGCCATTGGGGTCCTCAAAAGCTAGCGAGATGGAGGACTTGTTAACTTTTTAGCGAAAATATGACCAGACCTATAGAGGATGAGCACAATACTGTGAGTGATATTGTTGGTTATAAACGCATAAGGGTCTCATGCATAACTACAGGATTATATACTCAGAGATGAGAGCGGTAATGAATGTGGGTCATAATGACCCCGGTCACTATACGACTCCGGCTGCTCGTTTTACCCAAAAATCTAACAGGACTTGAGGCTGGAGATTGAGTCTGGGGGCCATATCTAGGAGGGGGGTTAGGTGAGGTTGATTTTGGAGGAGAAGGGTAGGTTATTCACCCGGAAATGCCCTTGCTCCAAAATTTTTTAGGATCCTAAGTAGAGGCTTATTTTATATAAACTCCGCCGATCACTCATCGGATCCTTAACCAATTTAAAGTTGGTTAAGGATCCAACATGTGATTGGCGGGTTTAGAATCCAACGAACTTTCGGATCTTTCAAAGATCCATAACCGAGTTAAAATCAGCTAAGGATCTAACATGTGATTGCAGGGTTTAGAATCCAATAAACATTAGGATCCTCAAAAGATCTCTAATCAATTTTAACACTTATAAGGATTCAATGGATGACCATTGGAGTTTGTATAAAATATGGCTCCACTGAGGATCCTAAAATGTTTTGGAGAGGGAGGTTATCCCAGTGTATTGAAAGAGTCGAGGAGGGATTCCTTGGAGAAAACAGGGCTGCCTGGGAACTTATGGACAAAGACACCTGCCAGGATGGTCTTGGACCAGTGCATGTCATGAGAGATGATAGGGCCAGCACCGAGAGATCAATGGCATCTCTGATGGATGGAAGATGTGCTGAGACAGTGGCAGGTAAGGTGGAGGGGGGGGAAGGTGATGATGAGTTTGCTGGCTGTGTTCCAGTGTGCACCAATGGCCTGGAGGCCACAAGCTGTGGGACAACTTTGAGCTTGGCATTATCCTCCTGTTGACAATGAAGGGAGGAGGGCGGCTGTCAGGAGAAGGAGGGTCGCCCTTGAAGTGGACCATGAAATGGATCGGGGAGGGGGGCTTGCATGGGGAGGGTTTAGTGGTTTTTGGGGCCATAGGGGCTGGGTTGGGTGGGCTGGAGGTGACTTCAGAAAAGGATGGGGGGCAGGGGGAGGTCAGGGTGTTCAGGAGGGGTTAACTTGGTGGGGGACACATGTAAGGGAATGCAAGTGGTTTGTCAACAAGATCCCTTTCATCACAATTACATCCATGGATACTGTTACGACCGGAAAATCCTGCCAGACTCCGGGCACTAACCTGTACGCCCCCACGCGCTACAAGCACCAATTGTCTGTTTATAGGATTTCCCACCCGGACTCCGTTACGTCAAGACTCGTTACGTTTGACCTCATTACGACACATATCAGTCACCGGACTTCCCCTGGACTCCATCTCTGTCTATGTCCATCTTCGTCCCACACATCAGTCACTGGACCCTGCTTAGAATCCTGTCACCGCTCTAATCGAGCCCTGTTCCCGTTTTAGTCAAATGACCTGTCACGATTTAGGACTCCACTCCTGCTCCGTTTCCCGTTATGGGTTATGCTTTGTCATGATTTGGACTCTGCTCCGTTCCGTCCCGTTCCTAACACCAATTTGGTGTTTACTATTCCCGTTTTATGTTTTGTTAGTTTTCATTTCGTCATTACTGGATTTGGTATGTCATTCACTCCATGGTCTATATAAACTGGCAGATGTTGTACATACAATCCAGTCAGAAAATTAGCTTAGATTCCCCCCAGTAATCTAATAACATTTTCCGCTCTAAAACCTTGCTTGATTCACATCGCTCTCACTAGTCAGAGCCCATGGGCTCCAGCGCATCTATCTCTCTCAACTATCTCGACTCACGACCCACAACCTCCGACTTACGACCCACAACCCCCGACTTATGACCTACGACCCACGAACCCCGCCCAGACTCCCCAGGATCCCTGTCTGCCTGTTTGAAATTGGACAACATGATCTAGCGAGGGCACAGCCTATAAGCTGAAGCCAAGTCCTACTGGATATCCCGCGGGTTTCTCCGGAAACCCGCCCTGTGTGTGTATCCTAACAGATACCCCAAACTCTGGGGTGGCTGTGTTTTCCACTAGAATTCCTGTGACACCATTGTATGCCAGACAATGGCATCCCACAATTGGCTACACATAACCAAATAATGACATGAGACTGACATGAGGTGTTGTGGATAAAGGCAAAAGCCTGCAACTCAACAACAGCATCTTGTTGGATGTGGACCATTATGTGTGAGCATCATTGAGTTGACATCACATTCCATGTCATGGTAAGACAGTTTATTTTATAGCATATTATGCATACCTACATGTAAAATATATCTCATGTGCTTGTAACTATCAATACAGTACAAGTCAGTTCTGTATATGCTTGGGTCCTTGTTCATAAAATCCCAACACATCTGAACATCAAAGGAATATGGAGAATATCAGACACATTCACCTCATTCACAATGCCCTCTGTAAAGACTCAAGACTCTGGAACAGAATTATTTAGTCAGCAATCACTATGAATCACTATCCATAGGCAACTACTTCCAATACAATACTGGCCCCATGTATGGTACAGTTTATTAGAATTTGAGCATTGTGGACAACACCAAATTCCAAGACAACAGGATCAAATGGCACAACTATTTTTAGCTTCACAATGGGACCACCACCTCCTTGTGCCACTTGCATTGTTCCTACCATTCCTATTGTTCCTTTACATATATAAACTGTCTCTCCTATCATGCTAGACCTCAGTCCATTATACACTACTGTATCCATACTTAAATATTTATACTAATGATGTGAGTGCACAATATACATCCAGTGAGGGACAAAACCCTTCCAATGATTTTACATAGTTGTGCAAAGATTCTTGAATAACTAAAGAACCACTGTAGATACAGACCTGAAATTTGGTGGTTTGTAAGGTCTATATGTTATCTATATGCCCTTAAAATATTATGACATAACCATTAGTATTTCACACTCTATAAATAAAATAATAATAAAATCACTTTGTAAGGGTTTTGTCCCAGTCACATGATTGGTACAAAACCTTATTGATCTGCAAATAAGGTCTTGTTTAAGCATGTGACCTGTGAAAATTAGATATATATATAGCTGTCCACTTTACAACATCCCCACAACTCAATATTCTACACCATGAAAGCTCT
Organism: Hysterangium stoloniferum; assembly: GCA_015178975.1. Taxonomy (NCBI): domain Eukaryota; kingdom Fungi; phylum Basidiomycota; class Agaricomycetes; order Hysterangiales; family Hysterangiaceae; genus Hysterangium; species Hysterangium stoloniferum. Next base: position 833,689 of record WHVD01000026.1, read on the forward strand.
TACTCCTGCTCAGGTTAGCCACATTCTCACTTTGTTCAACAAGGGCAAGTCTGCTTCTCAGATATCCAATCACTGGCAGAAGTCTGTCTACTGTAAGACTGGTATCTGCTTCAGGTGCAGACAGACACTAGAATGAGTGATGGGGAATAAACCACTACTGTATTGATGTAGGGAGTCTCACTCCCTTACACTACTATATCCATAATTCACTTTATCCATTGCCCATCACTTCCCAAAGCACCTGGTGGCTGTCCATACAAGCTTTCTCCCTCAGATATTCATTATTCCATCCAACAAATCACTTAGAAGGCAGAACATGCCACTGAGATCACCAAAATCCTTCAAAATATGACTAGAGAGTCCATTTCGGTGAAGACTGTTCATAGAGCACTCAAGAAGGCTGGAATGAGGGCTGTGGTGAAGAGAAAAAGGCCTTTATTCATTAAGAGGCATAGGAAGACAAGGATGGACTTTGCTCTGGCACACAAGGACTGGACTGTGGATAATTGGAAGAGGATTGTATGATCAAATGGGAGGAAGTGGGTGTGGAAAAAAGCGGAGGAGAGGGGCTCAGTGGTAGGGTGGTTGAGGGTGCAGTCAAGTTTGGAGGAGGAAATCTGATGTTGTGAGACTGTATGTCCTGGAAAGGACCAGGATATTCCACCAAGATTGAGGGAAGGATGGATGCTGACCTTTATGTCAGCATTCTGGAAGATGAACTTCAAGCAATCATGGAGTATTATGGCAAGAACACAGAAGATGTGGTCTTTCAGCAAGACAATGACCCCAAACACAAGAGCAAGAAGGCCACCAATTGGTTTAAAGACAATGGATTTGTGGTCATGGTATGGCCACCTCAGTCTGCTGACCTTAATCCAATTGAACACCTCTGGTATTACCTCAAAAAGAGGCTGGGAGAGTATGAAGTGGCACCCAAGAGTATCCATGAGTTGGGGGAGAGGTTCAGACAGAGTGGAGAAGATCCCTGTCTCTACTTGTCAGAACTTGATAGAGAGTATGCCTGGAAGGGTTGAGGCTGTTTTTAAGGCCAAGGGAGGCTATACCAAGTACTAGATTGTTTGATTTGTGTTCTTTTTATACCAGGGACAAAACCCTTCCAATGTGATTTTGTAATTATTTTATTTATAGCATGGGAAATACTAATGCCCATGTCACAATATTTTAAGGACATATACATAACATATAGACCTACTGTAATGTATTCAGGGGATTCTCTTAGATAGCTCAATATATGCTATAGTGTCACAGAGCTTCAACAATAAAACAAGCAAAGGTCCAGTAATTTAAATACTGATAGATTAATGAGCTGCGCTATGAAGCTTAAACAACTCAAATCAATGCTTATTTTGATTATTGAAAGGTTCAATAGAACTGTGTATGACTCTTTTAGCAAATACAAGAACTATTCCTTGAGAATAGGGGCTGGAAGCTGAATATATGTGCAGTAACTTGGCAGAGACTTGATATAAGAGCTTCGGATTCTTGTATGCTTATTTGTAACTATTAATAGTTATTTAACAAGGTGTTAAATAATTTATTAATAGAGAAAATAAATTGTATTGGATTATCTGAGTGCTTGTACTTGATTAATTCAATAAACTTAGGGCTGGGCCTTGAGTAATCTAGTATTGGCAGGGATTTCAGTAAGGATACTTAGATACTTATTAGGTTTATTATCTAATTAATAAGCCTAAAGGGTAGCTGTGAGGCTGGGGAACTTAGATGATTAGCTAAGTCCAAGAGTTGCTGACAAAGATTCAAGATGCTGCAAGTGTAGGTGCTTGCAGTGAGTGTATCAGACTAAGGCTATTATTGTCCTTAGGATGATTAGATAAGCTGGTGCTGTGCTGCAAATATGTGTGAGATAAGATTTTATTGGAAACTTGGCCCTCCTTATATACATTTTGACAACTCAATGATTAGCTAACTATTCAGTTTATGAGGTCATTAGTGAGATCATAATGACCTCATATTCTACTCATTATTTACCCTTTGTTTAACATGTGATTCCCTTCTCTGAGACAAGGGTTCTAACCTCTTGCTTGAACATGAAGGTTCAAGGCCGCGGTCCCGGGACGGAAGAAAACGATGAGTCGGCGGAACCTAATAATGACTCGGGTAGTCACGTTCGTGACTTGTGTGACTCGGGTAGTCACAATCGTGACTTGTGTGACTCGGGTAGTCACATTCGTGACTCGTGTGACATCCCGACACTGGAGGCTTATGTAATAAGTCACATGACTCCAAAAATGCGCAAACTAGGCTGCACAAGGTGCCGAAAGGTAATAACTAAGTAAATAAAATATACATAATTAGTTAAAAATTATAATAAATTAACTAAGATATAATAGCATAATATGAGTTCATATATGCTATTATTTATGCGAAGTTAAAAGGAATAAGGCCTATTTTTCACAATAAACATAATAAAAATACAATAGAAATTCGAGAAAATATAAAATAATTCAAAGAAAATTAAGAGAATATTATGAGATAATGTTGATACATCACACCTACCCAACCCACCAAATTTCAGGTCTGTATCTACAGTGGTTCTTGAGTTATTCAAGAATCTTTGGACAACTAAAAATCATTGGAAGGGTTTTGTCCCTCACTATATCTCATGATTGTTTAAGTGCTGACTTTGCATAGGTATAGATTTTGGTGTCTCTCAAATCCCATAATGTCATTTTCTGAACCTGTTGGAGAGAACATCTGGGAAAAATCTGAAGTATCCATGTACAGTTGATAAGGCATTTCACTGATTGGTGACCTAGAATTGGGGTGGAGCTTAATGTGGCCTTAATGTCCACATGTGCTCATGTCTGTTCCACACTCCAAATCCAAAAGGTTACATACTTTCTTTAACAAAGAAAACAAGGGAGAAACAATCCATGAATAAAATGATATGTATTCTGAGGAGTATAGAACCATTCTAAGGAAGAATTGGAAGTCTAATAGTTGATCCCTTAGGGTGCTGATTTTGTAGTTGACAAGGAAATCCTCCCCAAAAAGATTGGTACTGTCATTCCTCAAATGATGTATGTCTCCCTAGTGAGTCTTAACAGTGTTCTCTTATCATCCTCAAGGTAGATGGGACATTATTGTACCCCAGTATCTTGGCATTTCCGGTGAGTTGGATAAGATGCAGCTTAAGGCCCTGTTTCAGTTTGGGCTGATCCTTTAATCCCTTGTAAAATTCCTCTGAGATTAAGGAGAGATCAGCTCCTGCATCCATTATTATTTTCACATGTTCAGAAGAGCCTGGGGTTCCTATGTATCCATAGACATGTAATGCCAAGATCCCTATGTTATAATAACTGCTGGGTGGTTCCCTCTTCCAATAGATAATGGTTGTATCCTCCTTCATTAACCTACTAGATCAGGGTACTGTATTTTGGGTCTTTGTTCCCTTCTCAATGCTAGGTCAACATTCTGCCAAGTATGGCAGTTAGAGGTCTCCATAGGGGCAATTTTGAAGAGGATTTTTCATTCTCCTCCTCTGAATCAGAGTCCTCATAGGATAGTAACTAGGCAATTGTCTGGGACCAAAAGGGATGGTTCACACTTTCAGTTTGTTCAATTGAGGGGTCCTCTATGGCATATTTCTCACTAACTTGCCAATAGTGGTCAGTGAGTACATCTAAATAGATTATTTATTCTATAAGGGACAGTTTCAAGTGCATGAGATTATTGTTATCAACCAGACCTTCAAGGTTCTGATGATGGGCACTGGACTAGCCCCCATCCTCAACAAGGTCACTATCTGATATTCAGTAGATACATATACCTCTGATAAGTAAATTCCATTCAGGTTCACTTCCCCTTCCTTTGCTTGACCACCCTCCACCCAAGAGGTATAGACTGGAATAAGAATAGATTTGTCCTCAAAGTTATTTACATACTTGGCCATGTATGCTCAATCTATGAACTGCCTCATATAACCTTTGTTCCTCAGTTTCCTCCAAAGGATTTTTCAAATAATCTGCTAGCCTGGTGATCACAGTATGAGGACTCTCTACTGTTAGAGTGTAGCCACTAAGAGTAGAGCCAGTAGATGCTAAATCAGTGATATAACTAGGCTTTCTGATGAGGGATCTACTCCTCATCTGAACTGACTATATACTAGAATACATGGTCTGTGCACTGGTCTGTGTACAAATGTGCTACAGATCTAGTGAACACTAAACTAAATATAACAATCACATGTGTGAACTGGTCAGAACCTATACAGTCACAAGGTGAGATATGAGATTACGACTAATCACATTATCATATTCTAACAGGACTCTGCACAGAACATTTGTCAATGGAAACTAATGAAACATTTTTTCTGCATAAGGACAATCTATCTTAAAATGCTCCTGGTTCCTGCAGATCCAACACTCCTTGGGAGGCTTGACAGTGCTCCTTTTGTCACTTTTCTCAATGAACATTCTGCCTGTGATGTTTGCCCTGCATGCAATTCAATTTCCTGAAACCAGTCTTATTTGCTGAGCTCTTATCATTAATCTCCCTGATGAGGATGTGGTTAGATGTAGTGGGGTCATCCTTGATTTGTTAATGTTCCTCAATTTCTGAATCTAACCTATCTCACACTATCAACATGACTCTGGGCCTCTGGAATCAATGATGTTCTCAATGTGTTTGATTCCAGGCATTAATTAGAGCTTCTTGTATATACTTCACACCATTGTATAACCACACTGATGAGTGACATAGTATGATTAACACAGACACTGAAAATAATATTGCTTTCGTCCATATGCTTCCTTGAATCAGGACAAGGTAACCAGCAGTATTTGATACTCAAATAATAGGTAGATAATGATATAAAATATAGAATGACACACAACTGTAGGACATCCTTAAGCTTTAGCAGCAAGTTCAAGTAGTCAAGAGAGTAACCTTGTATAATGTTAAGCTCAGGACTTATGGGCTGATATCCCAGGGGATAACCTATGGGAGTTCTGGGGAGAGGTGAGACCTGGCTTCAGCTTATGTGCTATGATCATTAATTCCTAACTTGGGTGGATGGGTATTGGTAACCCAAGGGTCCAAGAATATCCAATGAGTCGAAGTCAGGAGTCCTGGGAGCTCCAATAATACACTGGTACAAGCTGAGACAAACAAGTAGTTACAGTGACAAGGGTTGATATATTCAGTGATAAATTAACATTGAATTGTAAGTACAACAAATCCTAGACTATATAGACTGAGTGATTATTATACTACTAATCCAGCAAAACAAAAAGATGAAAAGGGTGAACAAGAAGCAATACAGGGTAGACCTTACTAGGATTAAGGATTGAAATGGAATAGGAATAAATCCAGGAGAAACAATAAGTGTTATGACTGGACAATCCCGCCAGACTCCGGGCACTAACCTGTACGCCCCCATGCACTACAAGCACCAATTGTCTGTTCATAGGATTTCCCACCCGGACTCCATTACGTCAAGACTCGTTACGTTTGACCTCATTACGACACATATCAGTCACCGGACTTCCCCCGGACTCCGTCTCTGTCTATGTCCGTCTTCATCCCACGCATCAGTCACCGGACCCTGCTCAGAATCCCGTCACCACTCTAATCAAGCCCCGTTCCTGTTTTAGTCAAATGATCTGTCACAATTTAGGACTCTGCTCCCGCTCCATTTCCCGTTATGGGTTATGCTTTGTCATTCCTAACACCAATTTGGTGTTTACTATTCCCATTTTATGTTTTGTTAGTTTCGTTTCGTCATTACTGGATCTGGTATGTCATTCACTCCATGGTCTATATAAACTGGCAGATGTTGTACATACAATCCAGTCAGAAAATTAGCTTAGATTTCCCCCAGTAATCTAATAACATTTTCCGCTCTAAAAACCTTACTTGATTCACATCGCTCACACTAAGTTGGAGCCCACAGGCTCTGGCACATCTATCTCTCACAACTATCTCAACTCACGACCCATGACCTCTGACTTACGACCCACGACCCCTGACTTACAACCTACAACCCACGAACCCCGCCCGGACTCCCTGGGATCCCCGTCCGTCTGTTTGAAATTGGACAACATGATCTAGCGAGGGCACAGCCTATAAGCTGAAGCCAAGTCCTACCGGATATCCCACGGGTTTCTCCGGAAACCCGGCCTGTGTGTGTATCCTAACAATAAGCAGATGAATGAATGCATATTGAGTATCTGGGAATGGGTCATAACACAACTGGGGTGAAGGTATGTAGTTATACTAAATAGACTGGTCATAAAATTACTAATACATTGACAGACAGAGATTGTTAAGAACTGAAAACTGACTAATGTCGGTGGCCGACAGGGACCGATCGGAAGGACTTGGCTTCAGCTTATGTGCTGTGCCCTCGCAAATATCCGTAGGGTGTCCTTAAATTTCAGACAGGTGAAGACTAATCCTAAAGAGTTCCTTTCGGCAAGATACCGATCGGGACCGAAGGACAAGTCGAGTGTCGGGCCAAGGGGTCGGGGCCGGGAGTGGGCGAGTGCACATGAAGGCGGATGGGGGGATTCTTAGTATGAGACTGTTACAGATGTATGAGGGTATTCTGAGTCGATATTCTGATTGCCTAGTAACTACAACTACAGCGGGTTAATATACAAGTAACAGGTGTCTAGAAAATACTAGCAGGGAGAAAGGTGGAAAACAGCATTAACAATAAGCTCAACTAGGAACAGGAAGTTTATGATTAGTTCGGAGGCCGATGATAACTGAGAGCAGAATTACGATAAAAGGAAATAGTTCAAGGACTACAAATATAGATAGGCATATGTGAAACATAGGATTGAACAGATCAACATAATGAAAGGGACATATCAAAAGTTTAACCAGACAATACGAGTATTTTGATGTGGGTGTAAACGGAGTTTGATCATCACGAAAACATTCGTCAGCTTCAGGGGCTGATGGTTTCCGAAGTGGTGACTTGAAAACGTTGATAAGTGGCGATAACCTCGGGACTGATATGGTTGCGACACGGTCGTAACAGTATCTCCCCTTTTGGCAGAAATCCCAAGGAGGCTGAAAATCTAGATCCTGTATGTAAAAAACTCATCGGGTATGGCTGGGTGTGTCAAAACATCATGTGATTTGGCAAAAAATTACATATAAATATTCAAGGGGTCCTGGCGCTTGAAATTCCACTTCTCTTCCCTTGACCACCATGACCATAGGTTTGGGGTCAAAGCCCTTCCCGGTTAGGTTAACGGTTGCGCCTATGTCGGTCCCAAGTGGACCAGTGAACATGCAGGAACGTCGATGCGTACTCAAGCAGAAGAGAAAGGCACGTGAAGAGGAGGAGCAGAAGGAGAAGGAGGAGTTGGTGGCCATCGAGGCCGAGGAGAAGAAACAGGTGGTGGAAGAGGCCGCGTGCAAGCACTGGGATGCAGTGCTTGCGAAGAAAAAGCAGCAGGAGGCCGATCGGGCGTGAGAGGAGGTGGTGAAAAAGAAGTGGGAGGGGAAGGTAAGTCGGCTCCGGTGTTTTTGTGAACCTTACTGACTTATATATATTTTAGTGCAGGGCTGCGACGCCTTCGGAGTCCAATGATGAAGAGGAAGAGGAGGACGAGGAGGATGCACTGGGGCCGTTGAGCCCCAAGGTGGGTTCGGTTTCCTAAATAAAAACCTTTCTAATAATTTTCCTATAGAAACAAAAGCAGGCCCCCAAGGCGGGGCCCGAAAACGACCCTAAGTGCAACTGGTGCACGAAATGGGGTCAAACCTGCCATCCTTGGGCCAATGGTCGAGGCCGCACTTGTCAAGAGTGCGCCGATCAGAAGTTTGGGTGTGTCTTCCCAGGGGCCAATGGATCATTCCAGGAGCGACAGGCCAATACTCTGGAAGAGCAAAGCCGCCTTATGTGGACTTATTTCTCGGAAATGACTCGGTTCCGATTCGAGACTCTGCGACAACAAGGGCTCATGACCGAGCAGTTGCGGCTTTTGGGCGTCAGGCTGGAGAAGCAGACCAGCGTTATCGAGTCTCTTGGGGGTCAGCTTGAGCAGTACTTGGAAGTCTCGAGTTGCAATGGAGTTGGGCACAAGATTGGGGTGTCGGAAAAGGTCAGTGGAGCAGTATTGGTGGCTGTCGGTGCAGTGGGAGGTTCAGAGGCCGGAGAGGAAGGTGAAGTTGTAGAGGAAGAAACTTAGATAGCAAAAATATATTGGTTTTTTAAAACAAACAAATTATAGCATGAAAATCATAAATGCATAGTCGGAGAAGGGTCGGAGTACCGCATGATCAACTTATAAAGAATTTAGAGGACCAGGTTTGTTCGGATAGGCTTGGTGAAACCCTAAAACGATTTCTGAGGCATTACCGAGCTCTGTAGCTAGGATCCATGAAGTTTCTTCATCTGTACCTTCATAGCCCGCCCATTTAACCAAATAAAGTAATTTGCATGAGCATCGGTGATTGTCAATTTTTGAGTCTAGGATCTCTGATATCTCGAATTTGGGTTCTCCATCAATAATCATGGGTGGAGGTGGTGGTTGTATGCGATCCGGTATACTGTTAGCAACACAAGGTTCTAACATAGATACATGAAATACTGGGTGCACTGCACGCATGTTGTCGGGGAGCCAAAGCGTCCATGAAAGCATGCCAGCTTGTGCTATAACTTCAAAAGGACCTAAATATTTTTCAGAGAGCTTCTTAGAAGGTCTAGTAGTTTGGAAAAACTCAGCTTTAATGAATACTCGGTCCCCGATCTTGAAGTCAGGAGGCGGAAGTCGGTTCTTATCCACAGACCGTTGGTATCGTTCTTGAGCCATTGTGATAGTTTTACGAAGTTCTTGATGTAGCTCATCAAGGTTTATAACAAAGTCTTGAGCACGGGTGGATGTGAGATCGTGTTCCAGGTGGATTGCGATGTTGGGGTTGTAGCCTTTATTTGTGAAGAAAGGCAAAATGCCAGTAGTGGCATTCGGTGCATTGTTATATGCGAATTCGGCTAGCGGTAGTAGTGATTTCCAATTGTCTTGTTGATAGTTGCAATAGACATGGATGTATTGTTCCAAGGTTTGATTAATGCGTTCGGTTTGGCCATCGCCTTCTGGGTGATAGCCGGAAGTGAAATGTAGCTGCATGTCTAGTGCTTTTCCGAGTGACCTAAAAAAGTGAGAGACAAACTCGGATCCACGATCAGATGTGACATGTGATGGAATGCCATGCTTGGAAAATACATGGGTGACGAATAATTCCACTAACTGTACAGATGTTATTGTGTCATATGTTGGAATGAAAATACTTTGTTTTGTGAGCCGATCCACAACAACTAGGATTGCTGTGTGACCTTCGGATGCCGGTAGGTGCTTGATGAAATCCACAGAAATCGAGTTCCAAGGTTTTTCTGGTATTGGTAATTGTTTGAGTAGGCCATATGGTTTGTGTCGCTGTGATTTAGAGCGTAGACACGTAGTACAAGATTTACAATAGTGCTTAACAAAATCTTGGATGCCGGGCCATGTATATTCTCTTCTAATGAGTGAGAGGGTCTTATTGAGGCCGAAATGTCCCGAGATTGGGTGGTTGTGCTTATGTTGTAGGATTTGCAGCCGAAGGGTGTCGGAATCCAGTACATAAATGTGATTGTCAAATCTAATGAAACCTTGTGGGTCTAATGACCATCGGGGTTGATCGGGGTCGGACGGGTTATCGAGGTGTGCTTTGGTGACTGGGTCTAATGGAATTGCCGATAATATGTCTTGATGTAACTCTTCGGCATCCATAAGGATAACACTTCACAAGACTGGATGAATGAGGTAAGTGGCTCAGATAGATGCGGACAGTTGTTCCAATGAAAATAGGCTTGAAATTATGCAGATTAACTGTGGCATAGTCACTACTCCCCTCTTTAGGATAGACGTCCCATCGTCTAGTCATAGTGTCGGGTTTTCCACCAAGGTGGCTGGGATGGAAGCGAATTACCATGTTGAAAGCAGAGAGGTATTCGGACCATCGAGCTTGTCAACAGGTGAGAAGTTTTGTGGTTGAAAAGTAAACTAAATTTTTGTGGTCTGTAATAACATCTACCAGGTGGGCCGATCCTTCCAAATAATGTCGCCATGTCTTGAAAGCTTCAAATATTGCGAGTAGTTCCTTATTGTGAACATCATAGTTGAGTTCAGGCACCGAAAACATGTGAGACAGAAAAGCTACTGGGTGTACTTCACCATCGGTGTCCAGAATGGACAATATTGCAGCAAGCGCATAGTCCAAGGCATCAGTTTCCACAATGAGTTGAATGTCGGGCTTCCAGTGCGACAAAATAGGGGCAGATGTGAACGCACTTTTCAATTCCTGGAATGCCGATCGGCATTCTTCAGAGAAAATCCACGGGGCATGTTTGTGAGTAAGACAAGTGAGCGGAACAGTAATTTTTGAGTAGTTGTGAATGAAATGACAATAAAAATTGGCAAAGCCTAAAAAGGACTGAATATCTTTAACCTTTCAGGGTTCCGGCCAATCTTGAATGACTTGAATTTTAGAGTCGTCCATGTGGAGACTGTCAGGTCCCATCATAAAACCTAAATATTCAACTGTGTCGACATCAAAAGAACATTTTTTACCATTCACAAAAAGACCATGTTTTCGGAGTCTTCAGAGGACTTCATGAACATGTTCGTCATGAAGTGTAGGATCTTCAGAGAATATGAGGATGTCATCTAAGTACACAATGACAAAGACGTTGAGGTGGTCAGAAAAGATGTCGTTGATAAAACATTGAAAGACCGACGGAGTGTTGGTGAGGCCGAAAGGCATCACTAACCATTCAAAGGAGCCATAGCGAGTGCGAAAAGCTGTTTTCCATTTGTCACCTTTGGCGATCCAAACCAAATGATAGGCATGCTTGAGATCTATCTTTGTATAAATTCGGGCCTTCTGAGGGGTGTTGAGTAAATCGGAGATTAGTGGTAATGGGTACTTGTCTTTTCGAGTGATCGCATTTAGTCCTCGAAAGTCAACACAAAGCCGAAGGGAACCGTCTTTTTTCCGAACGAATAGGACAGGGGCTCCATAAGGAGACTTTGAGGGTCGGATAAAACCTATAGCCAAATGTTCGTCCAAGAAATCTCGGATAGCCGATAATTCGGACTGTGAGAGAGGATAAACTGGGCCTAGGGGTGGATGTGAACCATCTTCAATATCAATTTTCAAATCGTAAGGCCTGTGAGGGGCAAGTCGATCGGCTTTTTGTTTACTGAAAACATCTGCAAATTCATGGTATTTTTCGGGAACACCTTCCAAATCTGCGATCAGTTCGGCCACTGGGGATGCAAAGCGACCGGTGACTTCATCAACTTTAAGATTGACTGTAAATGCTCGGGAGCCATCCAACTTGATGGCTCTCATAAAAGCTGCGGCGTTTATTAGAGAGATGGGCCGCGGAGAGCTCGGATTTGCCATGGGGGCCAGAGGTGCTGTAGAGGCCATATTTGCCGAAACAGGTGGAAACAGACCAGTCGTATCGGGTGCCGACGGGGTTCGGAAATGGATACTGCCCAATACCCAATCAATCAACGGATTGTAGCAGGTGAGCCAGTTATGTCCTAGAACCACGGAGCAACTCGGGTCCAACTGTGTTACAAAAAATGTAACTGTCTGAAAGGTTCCACATGAGAACCGAAGTTGGAGTTTGCAGGCTTGTGAGATTATGGAGTTTGAGTACCATCAAAGAGTCGGAGTGGAATTGGGTCTATTGCATAGGTTTTTAACTGATTTTTTCGGGAAAAACTTGTATCTATAAAACAATGGGTTGAACCTGAATCTATGAGGGCTCGAAAAGTGAGACTCCTGAGAGGTTCCGAAGTAAGATTTATGAACAAGGAATTAGGATCATACAAGGCAGATGCGTTCACTGTTGTTGGTGTTTTGATTACCAGACTTGTTGGCGTTCTTGTTGTCCAACGATTTCTGGTCCGAGGGGTTTTCATGACTAATTTCTGAACGTCGTTCCCAGTATCAGGTGTCTGCATTTTGAGCTTTGAGATGCATGAGAGGGAGGGTCTTTGGCTTGCCGGTCTCTCCTTTGGAAACTTTGTCTTTGAGGCGAGATGGAAGGCCAGAGTAAAACTGGTAATGGAGGGCCGAATCGCCCCAGTCGCAACGCACGGCGAGGTTGTTGAACTGGACAATGTAATCGGTGATGTGCTGGGTGTCTTTCATTATGAGATTAGAAGCACAGTTTCAGCATCGCCGGTTTGGTCATAGGGACCAAAGTTGGTTTCGAGTTCCTCAACAAAGGCATCCCAATCGTGAAGCCAATCGGGGTCTTCGGAGGTGAGGCCAGAGAATGTGGGTTCAAACCAGGCTGCTGCGGAATCCTTAAGGTACGAGAGTGCAAAGTTTACCTTTCAGTCATCCGTTGCGAATGCAGCCGGGCGGTCCCGAAAGTTGAATTGACATTGCATAAGAAATGTCGGCAATTTCTTCGGGTTTGAGCCAGTGAATGGTTCGGGTTTGTTGACTCGGGTTTGCCCAGGTTCCTTTTCCTTGATATTGCTTTTAAGGAATTCGTTAAGGGATCCTAGAGTACCTGAGAACAATTCCCATGTCTCTTCAGGGTCGAGAGCCGGTTGCAAGTTCCACCCCATTTTACCTTCTGTTTCCAACATGTCATAGTTTTGTATGGAACATCGATAACATGGATTTTCATGGACCACTTCCATCCGTTCCGGAGCCTTGACTTTTGGCTTCTGTTCTGGAAGTTAATCAAATATCGGCCTTTTGTAGATGCACTTACTTTAGGACTCGAAGGTCCAGCCTCTCCCTCTACCTCCACCTCCACGGCTTTTTGCTGTACCTGATGGTTATCGGTTGAAACCACGGAAACTATGAATGGCACTTACCTTTCCTTCCCTTATCTCCTCACGTTTCTTCGCCGCCTCTGACTCCTGCTGTAATTTTTCTGCCTCTTCCTTCTTTTTCTGAGCCTCCGCCGTTTTCCGGATCCACGCTTCTTTTTCCGCCTTCACTCACTCCAATTCCCGTTTTTCCGCCTCTTCTGCATCTTTCAACTCCATCAACACCTTTTCCTCCTCCTCCTGTCGTCGCTTCAACTACTCCATCCTTAGTCATTTTTGTTGAAGTTCTGTGACCTTCGACATTTTTTGAAGCACGGCAATTTCAGTATCTGAATCTTCCAGGGTAGTGATGAATAGTGGCCGACGAATCGACATACAAGTTGTGGATAAAGAAACAAAAATGTTAATTCGAATATTTGGAGGTTTTTATACTCAGAACATCAGCCGAAACTCTCACCTCCAGAATTGCGTAAATTTCATGACACATAATAATCAGCCGTCGCTTCAATCACTCAGTACCTAATCGCCTCTATGGGATTTCGGCCTAACAGGGGGGTACTGTTACAACCCATTCCCAGATGTTTCAATATCTGACTTCCGATCTCCAACTACGGAACATCATAGTTACCATATCTTCCACCTTCTTCCCTTGTTCTGCATTTGGTAATTTGTCCGTTGACAAGTATTCACTCATTTGTTTATTATATTCCCATTTTGGAATATTGTCTCCCTGATATGTCTTATTGTATTTCCATTTTAAGATTATTTCTGTTTCCGTCTTATTATGGTCTTAGTTTGTAGTACAATAACGAGAAGACTTATATTAGTTTCCGCAAATTTGTACTTTACCTTAGATCTGATATTGACTTAGTTTCTTATTCCTTCTTCCGTCTTTCTGTACACTCAATATTCGGAACTCTTCGGAACTCTGAATATCCATATCTTCCATCATAAGTCTCACTTCTGAAATTAAGGACTTTGAGCATTTGCGTAGAGGCGCAGCACATAAGCTGAAGCCGATGTCCTGACCCTATCCGATAGTTCCCGACTTCCCGGTGACTTTCCGATAGTTCCGGAATAAGTTCCCGACACAGCACCTAACAGTGTGGGAAAGTCTCCTTAGTGTTTACATACTTTCCAATCACACAGTCACAGGGTGTTCTACAAAGCCTTATTCAACTGTTTTAATAGGTTATGGGCCCTGGCTTTTAAACTGGTACATCCAGTTGTTATCTACTGTAGGTGATGGAAATCATACATTCCCAAAATCCTGACTGTGATATTGTCATTTGACCTCAGACCAGAGATGCTGGTATTCAAAAGCAATTAAACTGTGGTTGTGACTGTGGATAGAATTTACATCATGTAACATACAATATATTGTCCACACTTATTCATTATAGGAATGGAATTATGTATCATAATTGTGGGACACATCTTCACCAATGATCCACTCATAGACTCCATCTTCTGGCCAATAAACAATCTCAGCTCCACAGAATATTTCATGAACATTCCAATCTGAGCTCACTATGGTTAGCTGTTGGTATTCCTGGAAATCTGTGCAGCCTATCACTTCCCATATCTTTTCTGATGACTTCTACTATCCAAAACACCCTACATTGCATTTGGATTTTATTTTTGGTCATATCTCTGTGGTTTGTGGCCCAATTTAGTCAGTTCTTTGGATATTTCCTGTGTCCATAAAAGGAAGGATATTCCCATGCTCCAAATCACTTTCTGTCACTCCCAATTCTATTTTTGGGCCCTTCACATCCCCTGATGTCAAAACTCACTTTGCATCACAAGAGAGTCTGCAGTCTGCCAGGAGTTTGGAAGCAGCCAATAGAATTGTATCAAACCCTCCAAGCACATCTTCAGATAATTCCATTTGCACCTTCTGCAAGCATCCCTCTCATATACAAGGTGATTGTACTTTCTATAAATAGGCACAGAAGAAGGCACTGGACCAACTAGAGGAGAGGAAGAAGGAGCATAAAAAGAGAAAGGCAGCCAAAGCTGATACTGATGTCTCTGACAAAGCATCAGCAGAAAAACAACCAGAGTCTGCTGGAAATGCAAGTGCTTTCATTCCTGATGTTTCTGATCTATCTTGTGCTCTCCTTGTCCATGCTAGTTCTGACTGGACTGCTGATACAGGTGCTTCTTTGCACATGACTCCACATCATCACTGGTTTTCAAATTATAAACCATTTCAAATTCCTATCCAAGTTGCAAATGGACACATAATTATGTCTGCAGGGATAGGAGCTGTGCAGTTCAAGCCTAAAGGCAAAGGAAATGTAATAATAGAGTTTGAAAGAGTTCTCCATGTTCCACATCTTACTAGTAACCTCCTCTCTGTCTTGTATTTAACAAAGAAAAAGAACTTCCATGTCTCCATCTTTACTATGTCTTTTTATCAGAAGCAGGTCTTGTGTTTCACTGTCACAGTCAATGAACATAACCAGGCCTATTTGGATGGAATTACAGTACCTATGACAGATTATACTGGTCTGGTTACCACCTGTCCACTAGACTCGACACTTTGGCATCATTGTTTCAATCATCTCAATCATGCTGATGTACAGAAGCTTCTCAAAGGTGATTTGGTCACTGGGATTAAAATTGACTCTTACACTTCTCCTGATCCTATTTGTGAACCTTGTTTGGCTGGGAAATAGAACAGAGTGAATAAGATAGCAACAACATGCTACACTAAATCACTTACACTGATTCACAGTGATATCCATGGTCCACTGCCTACACAAACTGTAGAAGGGTTTCGCTACTGGGTCACTTTCATTGATGATGCCTCACACTATGGTGCCATTGCATTGCTCAAACATAAAAGTGATGTATTTTAGGCATTGAAGTAATACAAGGCCAGAGTTGAGAACTTACTTGGTCAGAAGATCAAGATATTTAGAGATGACAAGGGTGGGGAATATATGTCCAAGGAGTTTGACACCTTTCTTTCTATTGTGGGTATTAGCTGGCAGCATACTGTGAAAAATGAACCACATCAAAATGGTGTTGCTGAACATTTCAATAGAACATTGGAAGAAGGGGCTACTTCAATTATGACTGAGTCCCACCTCCCTCCTTCATTCTGGGGACATGCTGTTATTACTATCACTGATGTGCACAATCACTCACCTACTATTGCTCTCAAACACTCTGTGCCTTATACTGTCTTTCATGGCAAAAAGCCAGATGTGTCACATCTTAGGGTATTTGGAAGCACTGCCTATGTACACGTGCAAAAAGACCAATGTGTAGGACTTGGCTCTCACACACAGAAATGTATCTTCATTGGATATCCTCCAGACTATAAGGGTTGGTTGTTTTACAATCCACTGATTAAGAAGACTATTATCAGTAATAATGCTGTCTTTGATGAGAGAGTCCTGCCAGGCTTGTCCAAGCCAGCCACACCTCCTACACCTCCTACACCTCCTATTCCTAAACACCAACAATTCATTGATATGTTTACTCCTTGACCCTCTAGGTCTACTCAGGTGGGAGATGATGAGCATAATGCTTTGGCTCCTAATTCTAGCTCCAGCTCTAATTCAAATTCTGAACATTCACCAAGTCCTCCTCCTCCTCCTCAACCACATCACAATCCACCCAGAAACAGAGGTCCTTCCAAGCCATTTTGGCAAGTTGACCCTACCAAGATTCATAACTATAGGGAATCTAATCCTATAGTTGAGTCCAGTGATGAAGCAGAGGATCCTGTCCCAACTTCCAGCCATCCAGCTGAGTCAGAGGAAGAAGCCCTAGCTGCCAGTGAAGGAGATATTTATATCTCAGTAAATGAGGTTTTTGAGTTTGCCTACAAGGCTAGTGCCAATGATAATGCACCTAGAACTCTCAAAGAGGCCTTACAAAGTCCTGATGCTGACAAGTGGTATGATGCTGCATATGCTGAAATGCAATCTTTACTTGAAAATGGCACATTTCATCTTGCCAAATCACCTAAGGATCGTAAAGCTATTGGCTCTCGTTGGATATTTGTCATTAAGCATAAAAAGGATGGGTCAATTGACAAGTTCAAAGCCTGTCTTGTTGCCAAAGGCTATGTACAGCAACCAGGTTTTGACTTCACTGATACCTTTGCTCCAATTGCCAAATGGGCTACTTTGCATGCTGTTCTAGCATTGGCTACACTAGATGATATGGAACTTGAGAGTGTAGATATCTCTTCAGCATTCTTAAATGGTGAACTTGAAGAGGAGGTATACTTGGAACAACCTGAGGGTTTTCACCAAGGTGCTTGTGATGAGTTTTTACTTCTCCTAAAAGGACTTTATGGTTTACACCAGTCACCTCATATCTGGCACAAGAAGTTAAATGCTGTATTGCTCAGTTTGGGTTTCAAACAAGTGCTATGTGACCATAGTATCTGGGTCTTCCAAAAAGGTGATGTCAAAGTTATTCTACCAGTGTTTGTAGATGATATGACTATTGCATCCAAATCTAAGTTTTATTCTTTTTTAACTATATGTCTTATGTCTACAAACTGGTCAGCTGGCTCTTATTGCACAACACATGGGAATATTGTCACAAATGGCTGACAGATTGTGACATGCAGTAAAATCATAATGCATGGGAAGATTATATAATCATATAGGCTAAATTGGAAAGTAGCAGAAACTCCTGGAATATTCCAGTAGTTTCTGGGTAAAATAGCTAAAAATAGGATAGAAATAGTTACTAGAATATTCTAAATGTCTCAGATCTCAGTGTATATAAGGAGCTCAGCTCCCCCCTTGAATAAAAAAATCAATTTAACTAATTTACTACACCACATCTGTGTGTCACTGCAGCAAGCAGCTTAGTCAGGATCCCTGTCACGTCTAGTTGAGCTTCTGGTACAATCCTACCCCCTTGCCACCTCTAGTTGAATTGTTGGCTATCAATTAAAGTAATACATATTTTAGGTTATATCAAGATTAGGAATACATATATTCTAATTTCTACCCGGTTTTAGGCATAAATAAATACTGAGAATATTCACACAAGATCTGTAAGCACTACACTAAGATCCTGATAAGTTAATATCACAGTAGACCCTGTAGGTTAGTAGAAATAGAGCATATATTAGCTTATAGTGTTTTATTCTATATCAAACCTTTTGACCTGTTTATAAATAGTATAAATTATATATAAACTAGCTAGAATCGAAGTTGAATCTAGCTTTGGAATCAGTGAATTGTTATTCATATTTTAGTATTGTTTTCATAGAAAAAGAACAGCTTGCAAAAGCAGCTCTCAAAACCTTCTTTGCAAAGTAGGGTGCATATATTCAAGTAAACTCTTGACTTCAGGGGTTCTAAGTATATTGAGGCTGCCACTGATTAATATCAAATACTTAAATTATTTTACCTTGCAGTGAATTGAGTATTTCCACATTTTGACAGAGCACTGGACTCCTTTTTCAGGAAGATATTATTAAAATAAGGCTAATACATCACAGTTTTATTTGCCACCTCACAACCTTTAGAAGACTTGTGTTTCATCATATTTAGTCTCAGTTTGATCCTTGATCCTTTTCCTGCTTCCTTTGACCCATCACAACTTCTCACTTCCTTGATTAGCCTGATCATCATCCATCATACTTTTGTATAAAAACCCTCTTATGTATGCTATAGTTTCTCCAGTTCAAATATCAACTTAGATTATCCTGCTTGTGTTTAAGCCCCCTTGCTCACTCCTAATACTCTTGAAGATGTCATCAGCCAGCTGCAACTCTTATACTCACAACCCTTAGCTGTAGAGATATATCTTGGAGTGGAAAATCATCAGAGGATACATATTGACAGATTTGAAGAAGATCCAATCAAAATGTGGCACTTCTTAGAAAGGATACATTTACAACAAAAACCAGGAAACCATTTCAATACCTATGATGACCTATTCTCAATACAAAACGATGAAGAGGAGTCTTTGATGGATTTAGGTGTCAGAATTGATAAAGTAGTGGAGACTACATTAGTACAGTGACTTACAAAATGTATCCAATGTTTTGTAGTTTCAGCTTATATATGCTATATCCCAGTAGATAAAATAGTAGAAATCACCAAAATATTTGTGAACATGACCTATCATGTATATATTTTTATGGTAGAACTATATTATGTAATATCCATATATGGAAACACTATGAATATTTTAATGGAGAGGGTTCATTGGATACATTTTGTAACTGACAGGTTCTGGCATGAAAACCATATGCCTATGTTGATTGTTTGCATTTGTTTATGTTTTTCAACATGTCATGTGATCATTCTATACTACAGTATAGGTTGAAGGGCTTGCTCAGCTAAGATTCCCTCAATTATAACTATGCATCCCCTTTCCACTGCTGCCCAGTATGAGATCCTTTCTCTACTTGATGCTGGCCATTCTGCCAGACAAATTTCAGTTTCTAGTGGCTATAGCTATGCTACTATCTCTAGACTTCATTCTAAACACCATTCCCACCTTTCTAAGTCCTCTGGTGGTCACCCTTCCAAACTCTCCACAGCCAACATCCATTTTGCACAATGCCTTATCAGCTCTGGAAAGGCTGATACAGCTGTAGATGCAACAAAGGCACTTTGCACTATCACCAACCAGTCACTCAATCCTCAAACAGTGCATCATTGACTCAAGGCAGCTGGGATGAAGCCTGTGGTAAAGAAGAAAAGGCCTCTTCTTTCTAAGAGGCATAGGAAGGAGAGGATGGATTTTGCCTTGGCACATCAGGATTGGACTGTGGAGGATTGGAAGAATGTGGTGTGGTCTGATGAGACCAAAATTAATAGGCTGGGGTCAGATGGCAGGAATTGGGTGTGGAAAAAGGCAGGGGAGGGCTTGAGTGACAGGCTGGTTGAGGGAACCCTGAAGTTTGGTGGTGGATCTTACTTCAACTTATAGGTTGTGCCCTCGCAAGATTGCAGTGTCCAGTTTCAAGTGGATGGATGGGAAACCCAGGGAGTCTGGGGAGGTCGAACTGTCAAGATGCCAAACAGTCGAGTAGTCAGGTTGTTGAGTCGAGTCGGGCGGCCAACAGGCCCTCAGACAATGACAATGAGAGTTTAGTTTAAGATGGAAGTAATCAGAGTTGAGAAAGATGGTACTAATGTACTGGGGGAAATCTTAGTTGATTTTCTGACTGGATTGTATGTACAAACTTCTCTAGACTATATAGACTTTGGAATGTATGCTATACCCAATCTGGTAATAATGAATTACTAACGAGCAAACAGAAACGGGAAAGATAAACACCAAACCTGGTGTTAGTGACCGGATGGAACAGAGTGGAGAAAGAAACATGACAGGTAATTAAACCATAATGGGAGTGGGGTTCAGTTAGAGAGCTGACGGAGTGTCTGGGGTGGAGTCTGGTGATGGGTGCGGGAGATAGAGTTGGGGACAGACAGGGTGACATGTGCATGGGTCCCAGTGGGTATTCGGAAGAGAGTAAAGGTTGGACATACACAGATCATAGGTCCAGGTCCCGGGGGGTATTCTGATAACTGTAACTTGGTGCATATCAAGAGTCAGGTGCATATATGCTAGGGTCCGGGGTCTGGTGGGTTTTCTGGTCATAACATACCCCCAGATGCCCTTGATTAATCTAAACCATATGACACAACCAGATCAGGCTCTTAATTAATCTGAAACCTGTCTTGCAATCAAATCAGCCCTTTAATCAACTACAGCACTATATGTATACCAGTGTAATTAATCAGAGACTTGTGTTGCAACCAGATCAAATGCTTAATGAATCTGAACCATGTGTCACAAATTAATCTGAAGCTTGTCTTGCAATCAGATCATCTCCTTAATTGATCTGAAACTTGTCTTGTAATCAAACCAGCTCCTTAATTAATCACAGCACTGTATCACAACCAGTGTAATTAATCAGAGACTTGTGTTGCAACCAGATCAAGCCCTTAATTAATCTGAACCATATATCACAACAAGATCAGGCTCTCAATTAATCTGAAACTTGCCTTGCAATCAGATCAATCCTTTAATGAATTTCAACACTCTATCACAACCAGATCAAGCCTTTAATTAATCTGTGCTCTATACTAGAACCAGATCATCCCCTTAATTAATCTCAACCTTATCTTGCAATCAGATCATTTCCTTTTCTGTGTACAATACCCTTCAACATATAAATAGTGGGTGTCTACCACCCCATCTCCCTCATCCTGACTTTCCTAGTGATCCATCCATCCAAACTATCAAGTGTCAATACTTGTCATACTCCTCCAACTTATCTCTATCACATCCTGCCCTCAGTTTGGCTTGTTTCACTGCACTGTGAGCTTGAGTCATTGTTCTTCTTCTTGCAACTTTGATTCTGATATTTTTCTTTCTTTTTCTATCTCTATTTTATACAAGTCACTTATTCACCTTTTGCTTCCTCTTGTTACAACCTGTTCCCACTAACTCCATCTTCCACGGTTCCTGTATCCTCTTTCTGATCCCATCTTCCATCTATGGAATTGTGTCAGTTCCCGACTTTCCGTTAATACACCTTGTTCTGTAATGGGTAACTTCTCTGGTTGACAAGTATTCACTCACTGGTTTATTGTATCCTCACTCTGTAATTCCTATCCTATTCTGTCTTATTGTGATCCTAGTTTGTAGTACAATAACCACAGACCATATATTAGTCTTGCACTTTTGTACCTCTACCTTAGATCTGATATTGACTTAGTTCACTATTTCTCCTCTCTTTCTGTACGCTCAATATTCAGAACTCTTCGGAACTCTGAATATCCATATCTTCCGGCATTATGCTCTTCTCTGAAATTAAGGACAAACTAGTGTCTGTGTAGTTTCCGGAATAGTTTTCCATAAACCCGACACTTAACAGCTCTACCCTTTCATCCTTGTCACTGTGTTATTTCTACACCTCTCCTCTGCATCATTGCCTTGTGTTGCTTGCATTCTGCTGAAAAGGTGAGGGCACTATGTGTAATTCCTTTTAGATAACTATTATTTTATCTCTTTCTTTGTTGCATGTATTTTCTGATATATTATATGGTTCCCATACCTCATGTACTGTATGTCCCATTGAGCTGCTATGCCTTTCTTTTGAGACTAGTATTGTATCCTAAACCCACCTCTCCTCTCCATCAATCCCTTGTCTTGCTTGTGTTCTGCTCCAAACATGAATCCACTCTGATATTTATCCAGCTGACGAGCCATTATATATTTTATCATTTTGTGTGTTTCCCCCTTCCCATATCTACATGATCCATTGAGCTGCTATGCCTCCTTCCCATATCTACATGATCCATTGAGCTGGATTTGAACCAGCAACCACTAAGTTTGGATTACATGTCTAGTGCTCTTAACCCCTCAGCTATCAGGCCATTAAGAGTAGTTCTGTTAGGAACCAGTCACTACTGAGATGGTTAGTCATCAGTAAGATATTATTTTATCCAAGTCAACCATTGCTCATTCAACACTCCCACCCAATGGTTGAACTGGTTAGGTAAACAACCACTACACTCCAGGTTCAATCTTGGGCAAACTGGTTAGGTAAGCACCTCACAACAACCCTGTCCCTGCAATGGCTCCTGCAACAGCTTTCCCGTCGCCGCATCCCAGAACCGGACGGTCTTGTCACCAGAACCGGACACGATCCGAGTACCGTCCGGCGAAAACGCGACCGAATATACCCAATCCGTGTGTCCCTGCAACGGCTTTCCCGTCGCCGCATCCCAGAGCCGGACGGTCTTGTCACGAGAACCGGCCACGATCCAAGTCCCGTCTGGCGAAAACATGACCGAACGAACTGAAGATGTGTGTCCCTGCAACGGCTCCTGCAACGGTTTTCCCGTCGCCGCATGCCAGAGCCGGACGGTCTTGTCAGCAAAACCGGACACGATCCGAGTCCCATCCGGCGAAAACACGACTGAACAAACACCATCCGTGTGTCCCTGAAACGGCTCCTGCAACAGCTTTCCCGTGGCCGCATCCCAGAGCCGGAGAGTATATACATAATCTGTAAGAGTCGAGTCATGTACATGCACGTGACCACCCACATTCACCCACATCGATAACCTGGGATAACCCCCACATGATCTGTTAACCCCTGTGAGTAAAAATACAAATAAACAAATCACAACAAAGTGTGATCTCTGTGACACAACGTGTCAATATCACAGTCAGGACACGTCACACACCCTGCTTCCTGCTTCCATTCTCAACTGATGTCTTCCAGCTCAATCAACCTGTCAAGCCTTCTCAAAGTGGCAGGAGATGACATTATCAGAGCATATCGGACAAAAGTGAGTGTATAAATATTTACATCTTGGAGTGCGGACAACAGCTAAATTGATTGTTAATTCTTTCAGTACTTCACTACTGGTATCATTGAAGCATCTGGCGACTTTCTTTCCAACAAGAATGCTATAAATTGGGTGAATGCTGAAAATTTCCAGCATTTCATAGTCGAATGGCTCCAGGTTCCCACACCGTGTACTCCACAGATCATTGAGTCTTCAACATCTGCAAGTGCACTTCCATTGAGACAGTATAAACGACAGCGGGGATCATCAACATCTTCTGAGCATTCAGTGGTGATA
Source organism: Hysterangium stoloniferum (assembly GCA_015178975.1). Classification (NCBI taxonomy): domain Eukaryota; kingdom Fungi; phylum Basidiomycota; class Agaricomycetes; order Hysterangiales; family Hysterangiaceae; genus Hysterangium; species Hysterangium stoloniferum. Next base: position 857,138 of record WHVD01000026.1, read on the forward strand.
GCCAGTAAGCTTCATATTCCCTCTGGATGTTCTTTGCTAATTTTCATGAGATAAACGACTGCGGAGAGTATCTAGATCTTCTGAATATCCTCCTCCAATCACCTGGGTGACCCCAAGTAAGCTTTATATTTTCTCAGTCAGCTCCATTTTTGCTAATATTCGTTAGATAAATCTACTGGCACACCAGCCAAAAAGCATGCCCAGTATTCCAAACATCAAGCGATGACTGATGCTGGCTGGATACAGATCACACACCAACAATGGGTCAAGCAGCTGGTTGAACTGACAGAAATTCCTATGACCTGGCCAATTCCTATGGAAGGTGAATCCATAGGATATATTCTTGATCTGACCAACAGCGCCTTCAAATTTATTGATTCCAATGGTAATCCACTCTCCATGGCAGCTATTATTAAGAACAAGGTATGTTCATTCTCATTCTTGATTTTAATATCTTATTATTATTATTTATATGTAAGTGTGTTGATGGTTGGGGTGATGGAAGTGGTGGAACCAAAGACGCTGGCCCTGTCGTCTTCCCCCTTGGCAAGATCAAGCCGAGCCCTTCTACGCATCACTCCCTCCTGAACTGGAGCCACCTCCATCTTCTTATAATGTTCATTTATCTTACCTCCAACAATCTAGACTGTACACGAATTCTGAGCCTGTGTTTCCATCTGCCACCTGCCCTCCCAATCTTCATTCTAACCAATAACCGATATAAATTTTTTATTACTGTAATTATTTTAGTTCGTTATAATATTTAGTTAATTATTCAATTTTAATATTTAGTTAACTAATTAAACTTCCTTAAATGGACAGGACGACTCGACTCTTACAGATTATGCATAGCCTCAGAGCCGGACGGTCTTGTCACCAGAACAGGACACGATCCGAGTCCCGTCCGGCGAAAACGCGACCGAACATACCCAATCAGTGTGTCCCTGCAACGGCTCCTGCAACGGTTTTCCCGTCGCCGCATACCAGAGCCGGACGGTCTTGTCACCAGAACCAGACACGATCCGAGTCCCGTCCGGGGAAAACGAGACCAAGATACCTGATCCCTGTGCCCCCGAATTACACTTTGAACAACCGGCCAGTTAAGATCGTGCCCAGAAGCCAATCGAAGAGTATTAGGATATTTTTCATTGAATCTGCGTGATATAATGGAGTTACTTGGCGAAAATGGAAGTGCTGACAGGTATAGGTGCGGAGTGCTGTATGCAATCGCAACACCAAACATCTGAATGAACCTGACAACATTCAATACAGTGGAAGAAACGTCTTCATATCCAGCATGCTCCTACCATGGTCCATTACATCTTTCATTGTTTCCGTTATTAAATGATAATCACTAACTTTTAGCCACCCAGCTATTCCCCGAAGTTCCCATGCGGTCCTACTCGTCAGATTATCGGCAAGGCTGAGTGCTTCGAGCCAAAATAGTATACGTTCATCATTGACGAATGATCCCACTTCCTCAACCAGGCGTTTTTTGAGAGCAATTATTTTCTCCTCATTTACCGTTCCATCGCGCGGTGCTTCCAGAATGTGTTTCAGCCAGAACCGACATGAATACGATAGATGAGGGGTGATGCATTTCTTGACCGTTTCTGGCAGCCCTGGAACCTGTGCGTTAGGGTAATACGACGACTCTATCTTGCAAATGTTAAACCGAAGACCATGTTTCGGGTCAGCCATAACTCGCAACGACGCGAATGCAAGGTCATATTGCACCTTTGACAAATCAAAAAAAAATTCTTTACTAAGGTCCTGATCTGTCAGGAAGTCACGAAATGATGCATGAAGAGCTCGTATAGGGGAAGCTGAGCCTGTTACCCCATTCAGAAGCGAACCCATGTGTTTCACCACCAACTCCACGTCATAACGGTCATTGCTGTTTGGGAATTGGAATCGCATCCCATTTAAAGAAACTAGGGGAAGTGGGTCGGCTGCGCCAAGTACTTGACTCATCACTGAACAGAACTGTGACAGGAATTCTGAACGTGGGCTTTCTTCACCCGTTCCATCATCGTCTGGTGCAATCTGTGACAGAATGAAGTAATACAAGTCGTTAAGCTCTCGAGGACTGCGCGACATGATATGGCCGAATCGTCTCTTAGGAGTCCAACCACGCGTGTCTTTGATATATTCACAAGCAATCCGTGCCCACTCAAAAAACCCTTCAGCTTTCTTGGCCAGGGATATGAACTCGTCCTTTCCTAGATTCGTACTCTCTTTCAGCTTATGCTCGATATAAGTCCGGATGTCATGCTCTGCACAGTCCGGTGGAATAACATCCATGGAAACTTGTTTGATGTGGTCGACTCCTTTGAATTTCTCTGATATGTCATCAAGGGGACGGGATGTGATCACGATCCGAAAATTGTCAGGAAGTTTAGTAACACACGGAATGGAGGGATCATCGAGTCTGCTGGACAAAACACGAAGGAGGTGCTCTCGCGTCCCAGCTTCTCCGCTTTCATCCAATGCATCGATGATAATGACTACAGGGACCGTATGCGACCAGTCCATTTTCTTGAGGGGTTCCATTACTAGCTTGTGCCACTGCTGTATGGTGTCAGACGTACCCTTCAGTTGCGTGTTATCCTTAACAGCGTTCGCCAGTGCTAGCTTCATCGCAGGATTGAGATCTGCGAGGTCCCGAGCGATAGTCGAGAAGACCTTTTTGTGCAGCTGATCGCTTGTTCTGTTACGGTCGAAGCAGAAGCATGACCCGAGCGTTCCAAAATCCTTGCACCACCGAGCTATCGTGTGAGCGATTGCTGATTTACCTTTGCCTGCAGGACCAGATAGCCACAGGATACGGGGAACGTCACTTCCTGTCATGAAGATCCAATCAACGATATCCATAAGGATCTTTTCACGTGTGGTCGGCAGGCATTGTTTCGTAGTGATTAGCCCAGCGTCACTTGCATAGACTATGCCGTTGATGTCGAGTGTTTCAGCTGGAGAGACAAATTAGTGAATATCCAGTCAACGGCACGATAATTTAGTTGCCTATGCTATGAACAAATAGTGGTTTGCAGGGCCCGGCTCGGCTCAAAACCCCGGCTTGGGCTCGGCTTAGTAGGGCTCGGGCTTTCCTAAACCTCGAGCTGAGCCCAGGTAGAGGGCTCAGGCTCGGCTCGGGCTCGGCTTAGGCTCAGGCCGCGGCTCTAGAGGGCAAAATGTGTCGAATTTCTCTGATGTTGTACCTACACAACACTTTGAACAAAAACCTCCTCATCATCTAAATCCTCAAAGCCCTCATCATCTTCAAGGTCTCCAACAAAGTCATCCCAACTCCCAGGCTGCCCACTCCCCTCAACACACTCCAAGATTGTGCTTGGTTCTTCTCGGTAGATCAGTTCTCGGCGATGGAGGCACTTGAGGAACTGTGACGTTTGATGATAGTTATTCCAGCTGACGAAAATGCACGTTCACTAGAGACAGATGATGCCATGACAGGAAGGTAGTCCTGAGCTAGTGAGGCCCAGACTGGGTACCTGGTTGAATTCCACTGTGATGACAGCATGAGTATATCACATACAGTATACAATACTATACAAGACACATCCATACCCCCCACCATTCGACAATTGTCATGGTCCCAAGTTCATCCCTTGAATGTAAGTAGCCCTTGAAGTCTTCGCGCCATGGGTCATTTGGGTCAGTGTGAGCATTCTGTATATGTGTGTCTACATCATCTTCATCATCTGATAGTTCACGAAGCAAGATCCCGACTTTGCGTGTCATCAAGTGGAGCACCAGGATGTATGACTAAAAGCCCGGGCCCAAGGGCTCGGCTCAGGCTTTCAAAATCCTGGGCTGAGCCCTCGGGCCGCCTGAGCCTTGTGTGAAGGCTCGGCTCGGCTCGGGCTTTGAGGGCTCGGCAGCCGGGGCTTTCGGGCTTTGGGCCCGGCCTTGCAAACCACTATGAACAAAGATCTCTACATCCCGAATGGCATTATCTCGGAACTGCTGCATGAGATCATCCAAAACACTATTGTAGTTTTGGATCAAATTGTCCGTCTCTGAGATAATGTTTTTACCGAGTCTATGCCCTGTCATACGATATGTGCATGGACGTCGGTGAAGCGCGGCACGACATTGATGGTTGATTACTGTAACGGGAGCGGACCTGGTGGCGGACTTGGCACGGAGCGGTCTACCGCCGTGTCTCAGGGGGTAAAGAGAGGGTAGATAATTTTCCGATCAGAACACTGTTTCATTTTTATTATCTGTCGCTAGGGGGTTTAGTCTACGAATGCGAGCATAAATAGGGAAACCACCCATTAGCTACAGTAGTTATTTTGAATTGGAGCCTATTCCTACTCTGCTCGTTCCTCTTTGTAAGAAGCTCAAACCGAAGGATTATGCTATCTTTAAAGCCGAACCTTACACTTTTTGAGTATTTTGTCTTCAATTTCGTATTCTTTTATATTTTCTACTAGTGGACTGATCACCCACTAGGTTTTCACAAGAACACGTGTGCACACTACCAAACCAAAAAACCTACCAATACCGTCATAATGTCCGATATAAATCAACCCGTTACTCGCCGAGGCACAGTCCGAAGCGCAATCCCCGTGTGGAGCAAGAGAATTGTTCGACAATCGGGGGTAGTAGATGAGTTGAACGTTCCGGACGTAGCAACGGTGAGTAGTACTTCTTCGCCTCAGAATGCCATGGGCCCCGAACCAATCCTCCCTACATCTCAGGGGGGAGAGGGAAGGATGGACTGTGATGCCGAGATGGAAGAGGTAGCGGCAATAACCTCCGATTCCTCGATGGCCCCGGCTGGTGGAAACGACCATGCTCCCAGTAATGAAGCCTCGAATGAATCGTCTGAAAGCGGGGGAGAGAGAGAGCTTTTTCCCCTTATTGATGAATACCTCCGTACTCCGGTTACTCTTCAGAACTGGACATACCAGTATAGCCTATTGTATCCTGAAGAGCTGGCCGCCCCTCGAAAGACCTTCCGGAGGAGGCGGCGAAAGGAGATGCCTCTCATCCCTGCAAAGTCGCTCTTTTTTCCAGAGTGGTTTGAAATGGAGAGTAGTTGCGATGACAATGAAAGGCAGGAGGGAGCGTCCAAGGCTATGGCACGGGAGCGCAGCCAGGCTGATCAGTTTAGATGGTCCGATTGTTCGGAGTCTGATGAAGATCAGTTGGGGCCGCTACCAGAAACATGGACGTTACCTAAAGCCAGGAGAATGATTAGAGGGTTGGAGAGTCCAGTTACTTTTCCCCATGTCTCCCTAAATCTAAGCGCCATTGTCATTGAGGTAGACGAAAATGAACCCCTTCCAACCGAAGCATCCTCCTCTAGGTTAGAACCTGCAAATGCAGATGGATCTAAAAATAAGTCGTCAACCCAGTCCCCTAAAGGAAAGGAGAGAATGGAGGGTGAACGTCCCTTAAAGAAACCTACTAAGGCTTCCCCAAGTTTGAACACTAGCGGGGAGAGCAAGAAGCGAAATCGTCAGCTGCTGAGAAAGCAGATGGATAAGAATGTGACGAACCAGTATGTACGAGAACCCTCACAAGTGCCTGATGGCGGGTACTTTGCAGTGGGAGGGCAAGGAAAGTTCGGACCACCATCCGACTCCAGCAGTCCATCTAGTAGTGATGGATCAGATGATTCAGCCAGCAGTATATCCACTGATTCGGAAATCAGTAGGAGCATAGACACACCTGATTCAGGATCGGGATCAGAAGATTCTACGGAAAGCAATTCTGAAACAGAAAAAAAGAAGGGTGGAAAGAAAACCTCACCAAGCTCTAATCGCATAAGACATGAAAAGCGAAAAAGGTCGAAGGCCGATGCTAAACGGACTAAAAAATTGTTAGCTGGAGTTAAAACGAAGCAGGCTGTTATATATAATGGCGTAGCTGAAATTGATGTACTTGAAGCCTTCATCTACGCCTATGATCTGTGGGCAGAAATTAATGGGTTAGATCGTAAATGGGCGGTTAAGCTCATCATTTACTTCCTGGATGGCAAGGCTAGTTCCTTCTATATGAAACATGTGGCCCTGAGCAAGAGGAAGTGGACGTTAAAGGCTGTGTACGATGGTCTTTTCGACTATTGTTTTCCGGCAGATTACAAGTTGCAGTTGCGTAAGCGATTGACCACTTCCCGACAGGATGGAAGGTGCTTTCGGGATTTCACTCGAGATGTTGAGCATAATGCGATTCGGTTTCCTGACATCCAGGAGCGTCAACTTAAGCAGATTGTATGGGATGGTGCGTACAATTACCTTAAGGAAAAATGGCTAGACAAGGGGTTAAACCCTGACAATACGTCATGGAAGAGACTCATCAAGACGGCAACTCGATTCGAAGCAGCCCAAGAGTTTCGTAAGATAGACAAAGGACAAAGGGAAATCTCAGTTGTCAAGTCGAACCGAGGATGGATACGAAAGACTGACCAAGCCAATCAGATAGTGGGACAAGCTGATGAAAAGGGAAGAAGAACTCATCCATCGACATCTTCCGGGTTCGAAAACACCACTAAAGTACATCGCTTGAAATTGAGTCGTACAGAAATGAATCAACTTCGAGCAGAAGGACGATGCTTTAACTGCAAGAAGGAGGGTCATGAATCCCGCAATTGTCCTCAAGGAAAATTCCTTTCGGCGCCCAAGAAGGGTACTGTGATATCAGCTGGATCTGTCAGAGTTAAACGACTCACAGATTTGGAAAAGAAAAAGGAGCGTGCTGAGATTCCACTACACATGGCCTCCTTTGTGTTGAGAAACACGGAAGACCAACAGGAGTTTAATAGTTTGCATGAGCGGATTTACGCATCTTGGTTACAAAAATCAATTACTGAATATTTTGGGCCGGATACTGCCATCGCGGAGGGGCAAAATCCAAGGACACGATTTGAAGTGTCCTTGACAACGGCAGATTTTGTGATCAAAGATAACGTCTTACCCGGGCCTCACCTGCATATTGGAAAGGTAGAATGTAGGGAACCTGGGTATCGCGTGGAGCAAAGTATCTTAAGTAACTTCGAATGGTCTGGGAAAAGACTTACCAATAACTGTGCCGACCGAATTGCTGTTGCACCCCTGATACAACATCAGTGTTGCCTGTATTTTTCAAATGTTGAGTCCATTGATGCCGGGATGCGTCACACCGAGCGGTTTAAGGTGATATTTGATCCTTATCACTGGACATATGAAATAGTAGATCACCTCCGTCCCCACTTGTATATGGCGATATCAAAACAGGCCCTCCTAAGTGGGGACTGGACAATCGCTCAAATTGCTAGTACAGCTATTTTAATGGAGGGCGGGACAGATCGAGAAGAGTTTTTGGAGGATGACGAACCAATGAGAGAAAACAGGCCCACTCCAGGACAGTACCTCCTGGCCGCTTTGAAAGAGTACTTCACGCCAGAAGAGGCTTTGCAGGAAGGAATTTCCCCTGAAGCTCGGTTTCAGGTCCATACAGAAGAGTCTGGGTTGCGGATTTGGGATGAGTCCAATACTGACTTGCCATTGTTTATGCCATGGTCTGTGTTCAGGGTTGACGAAGCCATAGAGGATAAAATACAAGCCGTATATGAAGAACACATACCTGGGTTCACCGAAGATATGCCAGCTTTTCGACGACACTGCCAGGAGGCAATGTGTAAGTTGTTGGAGATTCGTTTTCGAGTCTATTATAAGACAGGCATCTTGACGGATTTAAATGGGGTGGAGCGACAGCGATTTATCATCCGATTCACGGCAGGGTCGTATCGGATTCGTGACCGGGAGTTATCAGTAACATACCTGGTTACGAAGGACCATCTCCAACAGGATGAATGGACCGTGCCACACATTGTGGCCAGGGGAGAAGTCACAGAGGACTTATCAGGGGCAGTTGTGTTTGTCAATGCCGCTCATATGCCTACGAAAAAGGCGTTAGTACATAGGAAGAAGAGGCAGTTACAAAATGACGGGGTGGAAATGGTCCAGCGTACCTCAATGCAACCAAAAGACTTTACTCGTTGCTTACCGAAACCTGTGGTCATTGAGGCATTCATCAATGAACGACCAGTGAAAGCCCTGATCGATAGTGGATCACTTGCAGACTTCATGTCGACGACGTTAGTCGATCAGCTGCAAGTAGTCAAGGATCCACTAGTAAAACCACTTACTATCCAGTTGGCTGTTCACGGATCACGGTCAAAAATTAATTATTCAGCTACTGCTGAGTTTTCATATCAGAACATAAAGTGCACTCGGCGTTTCGATGTTGCTAACCTTGATTCGTATGACTTGATATTAGGGACCCCTTTCATATTTCAACATCAAGTTATGATGGGGTTGAATCCAACAAGGGTCAACATTGGGTCAGTGCAGCCACTTCCCATGGAAGGAGACACCATCGAGACTCTCCGTTCTGCGGTAGCTGAAATTTTTGACGATGAGTTAGAGAGGTTAAGGGCAGATTTACGTGCTGAGGCGGCTGACCTGGACCCAGACACTGCATCAACAGCACTGCCTCCATTAAGGGCTGTTAATCATACCATTCCAATAATTGATGACGCCAAGGCTTACTCATGGAGACCATCCAAATGTCCCGAAGCAATGAGAGATCTATGGCATGAAAAGAAAACCGCGTATATCAAAAATGGGAGGTGGAGGGTAGCCACGGGAACGAACGCATGTCCTATGCTCATTATTCCTAAACCTCCAAAAGCGGATGGAACATTGCGAATACGCACCGTAGTGGATAAGCGTGAGCAGAATGCTAACACATATAAGCTGGCGACCCCCTTGCCAGATATCGAAGCTATTCTACGAAATGTTGTGCAATAAGTATCGGAGTTTGATAGATGGGAAGGATGCCTACGAGCAGATCCGAGTGGTTCCCGAGCATGTCCACTGGACATTGTTCACCTCTCCTGATGGCACTATGGAAAGCCTGACGTTACAAATAGGGGATTGCAATGGTCCGTCGACTTACCAGACATTGATGAACCACATATTTGCGCCGTACATTGGCGTCTTCATGGATGTATATTTGGATGATATTGTCGTCTACTCGGATTCCATCAGTGATCATGTCAAGCATCTACGCACTGTGTTTACAGTGCTCCGTCGGGAAAAGTTATACCTCGCTGTCAACAAGATGCACCTGTTTGCTTCGGAGTTACCAGTTTTAGGGCATGTGATTAACAATAAAGGTATAAAAATGGACCCACATAAAGTTGATACAGTGAGCAACTGGAAGATTCCGACAAATAAGCAACTCCTGGCGGGATTTTTGGGGGCAGTGGGATATCTCGCTAACAACTGTGAGGGAGTTCGAATCCCAATGGCTATTTTAGCAGCGCAGACAGGAGTAAATAGGCAGTGGCATTGGGGTGCAACAGAGCAGCGTGCCTTTGAAGACGTCAAGTGGATTGTTCAGGCCCATCGTGACAGTTATAGAATTGCATTGGACTACTCACGAGGTCATCAAACCATTAATTTGGTAACAGATGCTTCTTTAACAGGTGCGAGTGGCATTCTCAGTCAAGGGGAAGATCTTTGCAATGCCGCAATCGTGTCATTCTGGTCAGGGAAATTCAATTCGGCACATCAGAACTACCCTGTCCACGAACAGGAGTTGTTGGCTATCGTGGAGTCATTGAAAAGATTCCGGTTACAACTGTTGGGGGTAAAATTTCGAATCTGTACTGACCATAAAGGGATAGAATATATACTTACACAGAAGAACTTGTCCCCGAGGCAGACAAGGTGGCTGGATCTGCTAAACGAATTCCACTTCGAGATTCTATATATCCCTGGAAAGTCGAACACATTTGCCGATGCTTTATCTAGAATCTATAGCGATGAGCCATTGGGCACCATTAGGGCTGAATCCGAGTACATAACTGACATTCCAGGGATGGAAGAGGATACACGGGGGATGCACTACGTTTCAGGGGTTCCTGCCTTCAACAGTGTGTCAACACCACTGTATACAGGGTCTGCAGCGGTAGCACTGGAGGAAGCACCAAGACGGTCAAGAAGGTTGGCTACCCAAACGCGTCCGTCATATGCAAACACTCGCAGGGCTGGGAGCAAGAAGGAAAGGACGTAATGAACGATCAGGAGAGATGACCGAAAAGATACACAGTGATCATAGTAAGTCATCTGGATCGCCCCTGGAGCATCCATCACAAGGAGCGAGGAGAAAAACGCCAAATACATCTGGTCATCAACATTATGTTGAACGGCACGTTTCACAAGAGACAATGGAGGGTGC